>CAIGRO010039885.1:0-13738 GCA_903798355.1 Fraxinus baroniana | reverse complement strand
ACCGTGTTGTCAAAGTGTAGAACTAAGTTTAAAACGAATTATTACATAGGGATTCGTGATCCTAGTACATTCATCATAAATTAAAACATCCAACTTACATTTAACATCGTTTGCATTTAATTTCGTTAAATCATTTATAATTACATACTCAGCATTGTTTTAATTACAATCCAGCATCGTCTACCCTCCGTGTGGGAACCTAACTTCCAGTTGAAGACCAATACATCTATTTCAGAATGGACACCAGTTTTAAGGCAGAGCTGAAGAAAACCTACATACACACGTCTCTTGATTCTTGGAGATGTGTCAATACTTCTGATATCAGGATATCTCAAATGACGGTATCAGACTAAGGTTGTTCCCATAGCTACATGATAAAGCATTGGAGTGGTTGGATTCTCAACCTATTGCCGCATCAACACATGGAACGACCTAGCTCGAAAATTCTGTACAAAATTCTTCCCACTAGCCAAGATAGTGAAACTGAAACATGACATATCTATCTTCCACCAAATGAATTGGAATCTTTTGATAAAGCTTGGAATCGGTTCAAGAACATGTTAAGGAAGTGTCTTCATCACGGTATTAGGAAAGGACTCCAGGTCCATTATTTTTATGCGGGATCATTTTCATCATTCAAAAGCATGATAGATTCATTGTCCAATGGCTCATTTTCAACAAGAACCATTGATGACGCATTGAAACTATTCGAGACAATCGCGACTACTTCAACAATGTAGGCTTCTGAACTGGTTGTTCAAAGGAAGGTGCTAGGTGTATACGAGGTAGATGTTTTCTCAACCTTGATCGCGAAAATAGACTCATTATTCCATCAAATGGAGAGCATATCACAGACAGCTAACGTTGCACAACCTAAAAATTCGAGTTGTGCGGAGTGCGGAGCACATCACAACACAGTGGAATGCCTAGTTTTAACACAAATTATGGAACAAGTGGATTTCATACAATAGGGACAACGTCAACAGAGCAATCCACTTTTAGATACTTAAAACCCATGGTGGAGGAATCAAAATAGGCCACATGGTCAATTTCAGCAGTCGGGGAAGATGTTGCAGTTGGAAAAAAATGTTAGAGAAATTCATGGAGAAAACAAATCAATACATGGAAGGTATTAACCAGTTCATGAGGAAAACCAAAACAACTCTCCGAGATCAGAGTGCTACTATTAAAAACTTGGAGACTCAAGTTGGGCAGATAGCACTTTCTATGACATGCCTACAAGCTACCCTGCCAAGCAATACTGAAACTAATCCTAAAGAGCATGTAATAACCATAAGTATTGTGGGAAATAAAGGACTCATCTGTGAAAGCAATCACCATCAGGAGTGGGGTGCAATTACCAGTAATACATGTAAAGAGGGCGAGTGCGAAATATGAAACATGACCTTCTTCAGATGATGAGCTAGTGCAACAAACTGAACAGATGATAGAGGCATCTACTAAAGAGAGTTCAGATATACCACTAGTTAAGGAAATCGTTCCTATCAATCTTTACGAGCCTCCTATTTCATTCTCACAAAGGTTGAAGAGACACAAGCTAGACCAATAGTTTGAGAAGTTTTTGGATGTGCTAAAGAAACTCCACGTCAATATCCCGTTTATAGACGCAATACAAAATATTCCAAGCTATGCAAGATTTTTAAAGGACGTGATATCGAAGAAGAAAAAGCTTCTAGAATTTGAAACGGTGGCACGACAGAGGAGAGCAGTGCAAGATTACAAAAAAAAAAACTGTCTCCCAAACTCAAGGTTCCAGAGAGTTTCACTTTACCTATTTCAATTGGAGAACCTAGTACGTACTTTTAATACTTTATGTGATACATGTGCAAGTATTAACTTAATGCATCTATATACAGAAATTGGGATTGGGAGAAGTAAAAGAAACAACGATGTTATTGTAGCTAGCCGATAGAAGCATCACACATCCAAGAGGCAAAGTTGAGGATATACTCATCAAAGCTGGCAAATTATTTTTTCCGATAGACTTCATTTTTCTAGACATAGAAAAAAAATAGGGATATTTCAATCATGGGGAGACAATTCTTAGCAACAAGCCGAACTTTAATTGATATGGAGAAATGTGAGCTAATCTTGAGGGTAGCTGAGGAACAAGAAATTTTTAAATTATATAATCCATCCAAACAACCATCAACCCTCAACGAGTGCCATTGTATTAATGAAGATAAACTATTCATTCAACAAAATTACCAGAAGAGAAAATCAAAATTTGAAGAAATTCTTGGTAGAGACGAGAATGGAGAACTCAAAGTTTGGAGAGCTAAAAGATGATGCAATGTTAGAAAGTGCAAGGAGTGTATGGTGAAAATTTTCGACTTGAACCACTATGAATCAACCACTATAAAGACGAGCTACATACTATAAACAAATGCTTGTTGGGAGGCAACCCAATACTTATATTCCTTTAATTTATTTTGCTTTTTGGATTTATTATTATTGAAGATAATTTAGATTAGTTTTTTATTATTATTTAATTTTAGGGACTCATTATCTATGCCTCATTTCTCATTGGATTTTCGATATGTCAGTGGTTTATTAGATGTTAAAGATAAGTAACACTTGTTCCAGTTATTTTTTTGATCTTAATGCTTTATTTAACTTTATTGCGCAAGACCAACCAAGACCAAGGAGCTAACGGGAGTACTAGGAAGCTAGCCATTGGATTACAACCCATATCAATGGAGTTTTTTTCTTCTTTTTCTTCTTCACTCCTTTATATGTGGATTTAGAATTTAAGTCGTTGAGAACAATACCCAGTTTAAGTTTGCGGGTGGAAAACGTGAGTTTTCATTTTTTATTATTATTTTTTTTGTTTTCATTTTTTTTTATATTTTTTTGTGTGTTGGTGTCATTCTTATATTTATGTGTTTTTGTGTGTGCTTTTATTACATTAGTTTAGATAATAAAAATATTGAAATTGAAAAGTTTAAAATAAATTAAAAATATTTTCTTTTTGTGTGCTTGTGCGATTTAGTTGGCCTGACTGGCAATGAAAAATATATTAAATCATTAATTGATCTATGAATGGTGAATAAATTCATGTTTAGATTAATTTTTGCTTTTTCATGTGAAATTTGATATATATTGAGCACATGAATTTAGTTTAGCATATGTAGAAATGAGTTGATTTCATAATTAGATATGTTAAAATAGTGAACCATAGATGTTAAATCCAAAACCACTAAATATTACATCCTTAGACCAAAATTATAATAGTTTGGGAGATTCACTATTATATGAAGATGTTGAGATAAATGAGGATTCCATATGTGAAATAAAAAATCTTATGTGGATTGTCTAAAATCAATATGATGCAATTGGGTGAAGATTGCAAGTTAGAGGTCATTTTACTTGGATGAGCGTCAAACGAGGGATATTGCACTATTCAATGTATCAAAAAACACAAATTTTATTTGAAAACTTCTTTTCGTAGCATTTATGAATCGAGTTAAGCCTGTAAGAGTGTTAATACCTATTGTCCCAAAGTCAACATCATCGGCCTAAAGTTTGTTACATATGTCATTTAGAAAGTTTAAGAGAGAGAATGCCGCAAACAAAGAAAAAAAAGGGTGCATGAAATAGAAAACGTACCAAATACCTTGGTTATGTCCCAATCACTTGTTTAAAAAAATTCGACTTTTGATAAGAGATTGTTAGCCTAATTAACTCCTAGAGATTGAAGCAATCAAACTTAATGGAGAATCCTTGTTTATTACATATTGACTTGCAATTAGTTAGATTTACCTTAACTAGAAAGGTGAAGATACTATAAAATTCGACATTAGTTCACACACTTAAAAAGAACGAAAAGAATAATCTCTTGTTTGACACCCATTTTAATCTCATTCTCATTTTTTTTCTTTCTTCATTTCAACCACACATTCTACAAGTAAAATAATATTACACACAAATCTATAACTTTTTATCACTTTTCCACCACACATCCTCCCATCAATCACTATTCCCGAAATTTATTTCTCATTAATTTAGTGAGATTCAAACACACACTTAGTTTTCGGGTGTGTGAATATTACGAGTGATAAAAGAATATATTTGATCATTAAGGGTTGGGAATTGAAACAACTCATGAAAAGAGCGAAAAGAATAAGTTTGGGGGTGTGAATCTTACGAGTGATGAAATAATATATTTAACCATTGAGGGTTGGGAATTGAAACAACTCATGAATTCATAACGCTATGCTTAATTCTTCACATACATACATATATAGATTTTACATTGGAGAAGTAGATTTTAATTTTTGTATTGTAATTTTGAAGTTGTGCATAGATCTGATATTATGATTTCAATCTTGAGATAAAAGCCAGTTTACCTAGATAATTTTTTTTCTTTGCTTTACTAGATCGACGAGCCATCAATTAAGTAATTAGCATTGAGTGTTTGTTAGGTTTTAATTTTGTTTGAGGACAAACAAAGAAGTTTGGAGGTGTAATAAGTGTAATTTCTACACCCTTACTATATTTCATTTTGTAGGTAAAACTCAATATTTGATGAAAAATTGGAGGAAAAAATGCAAAGATAACAAAAAGGGCTCAATTGTATCAAATACAAAATTTGGGGACTAATATGCATTTGGGTAAAAGTTGGAACACTAAAATTGAAGTAATTTTATATTGATGACCAAGATGGAAGAACGAATGAAGAAAATGGCTGAAAGAAAAATTCGCGAGATTTTTATAAATGGGTAGCCACCTGTTACGCTCGACCCTAAACCTCAATAACAAGAAGAGAATTTTATGCTTGGGCGGCCGCCCCATTTTCTATTGGGTACCTGCCCATGCCAAATCGAGGAAAAATTTCGATTTCTTAATTTGAATACAACTCTTATGGAAACGAATCTTGGGGCATCTTTTAAAACCTTAGGGCATTCCAAAAGTGAGGAGGATGCATTACAAAATATTTTGAATAGCTTTTGGAGAAAAGAAAAGCGAAGAACACGAAGATCGAAGCAAAAAACATGAGAATAAATTCAATAATTATATTGGGTGATGTCGATTCTTCTTTGTGTTTTCTTCTTCATAACATGCTAGGCTAGATTTATATGTACTAGGAAATGATGAACTATGTAATATGAGTTTTATTTCTTAGTTTTACATTCTTGACAATAAAAACACGTTTTGGATATTGAATAATTTATATGATTTTCTTTTCTCCACAATTATTGTGCACGGTAGTTGTGTGAAGTGGTAGCTTATTTCATGCATTCGAAAGAAGGGGAATATGTTCGACATATATAAATTGTCATAGGGTCGATAAGGGATAGAAATATACCGCTATGCCTTATGTAAATCTTCAAGTGTTAATAAAAACACATGTATTCTTGTATGAGATATAGTTTGGTCATATATGAGAATAGGTCTGACATTGCTCGAGAGAGAGTGTTGAATAATTTAGGAACATTGATTCGTCAATATTTCACAGTGTTGTCAAAGAGTAGAACTAAGTTTAAAACGAATTATTACATAGGGATTCGTGATCATAGTACATTCATCATAAATTAAAACACTCCAACTTACATTTAACGCCGTTTGCATTTAATTTAGTTAAATAATTTATAATTACGTACTCATCATTGTTTTAGTTATAATTTCATCAAAATAAACACGTCACTTTATTCTAGTTTCGGTTAAGGTTAAGGTAATAAGAATTGAACTAATCAATTTTCGTTGGACGACGCTCGAACTCAAAAAGTCCACTTTATTATTTGGTAACGAACCGTACACTTGCGGTGATTTTAATCCGAAATATATTTTTGTGAACTTACAACAAGAGGAAAACTTCTAACAAACACTAAAAAAAAGTCTAAGAAAAGCCCAATGGAGATTGTTTTGTGTGTGGAAAACCTAGACATTTTGCAAAGGAATGCTGTCATCGAAACAAAACAAGAAAGAGGGCAAAGTGAACTCCATTGATGAAGATAGCATTGTGGCTACAGTGACCTAAATAAATGTTATCAAGGAAAAATTCCCCAGTGATAGTATGATACATGTGAAACTATGCATGTATTATATGATAAGCCAATCTTCAAGACTTATTATGAATTAAATGGAGAACAAAAGATACAAATGGGTAATGAACGGCGCTCCAAAGTGGTTGGAAAAGAAAATGTTGATATCATTTTTACTCCTGGAAAAATCGTTATTCTAACCAATGTTCTTCTACATTATCCTAATATGAATAGGAACTTAGTTAGTGCAGATCTTTTGAGAAAATTGGGTATAAAATATGTTCACACAACCGAAAAATTTGTACTATCCCGAAATGAAAATTTATTGGAAAACACTAGTCTAGTAAAGGAATTGTCAAATTGTGTATTGTTGTCAATATTAATAATAATAAAGTTGATTTTTCTTATTTGGTTGATTATTTTTACATTATGGCGTGCTAGATTAGGTCACATAGATACTAATACCATGAAAAGAATGTTAAATCGTGACATGATTTCATATGATGTGAATAATGCCTATATAAATGTAAAATATGTGTAGAATCTAAAATGGTTAAAAAGCTTTATCAAAAGGTGAATAGTACTCATATTTTAAAACTTATTCATTAGAACATATGTGAACTAAGTGTTATGTTAACTAGACGAGGAAATATGTAATTTATTACCTTCATAGATGATCACTCTAGATACACTTATGTTTACTTAATGAAACATAAACATGANAACATAAACATGAAGCATTTGATACGTTTAAAACTTATAAGAATGAAGTTAAAAGTCACTTAAGTAAGAAAATAAAAACTCTAAGAAATGATAGAGGAATAAAATATTTTTCTAGTGATTTTAACTCATTTTGTGAACAACAAAACATAGTACACCAATGTTTTGCACCTAAAATACCCGAACAAAATGGTTTGGCTGGAAAAAAAAAATAGAACATTTGTTGAAATGATAAATGTCATGTTAACTTATGTTAAGTTGTCATTTAATTTGTGGGACGAAGCTTTATAAAGTGCATGTAGAATATTAAATAAGATTCTTTCAAAGTTCACAAAGGTTTCTCCTTGTGAATTGTGAAAAGGAAGAAAACTAAACATTGGATATTTCAAAATGTGTGAGTGTCTTGCATATTGTAAGAACACGGACCCTAAAAAGACCAAGTTGGGTTCTAGATGCATCAAATGTGACTTTGGAGGATATGCTAGTAATAACAAATCATATAGACAACTAAACTTGAAGACCAATGTGATAATTGAATCTAATAAGGTAGAATTCTTTGAGAATTCACTATTTTCGGATAATGAATTGAGGAAAACTCATTAAGATATTTTTAGCTCTAGTGGAACACAAGATGAACTATCTTCTAAAGATGTTGATGAATCTAGTGAGCCTTAAAGAAGCAAAAGAACCAGAATAGAAAATACATTAGGACTGGATGAAATTGATTCTCAATTTATTTCACTTTACTTAGTAGAGGAAATAAGAGAAATGTTGTTAGAATGTTCTACAAGTGGATACCAACCCTAAAACCTATAGAGAAAATATGACGTCTTGTGATAGTATCTTTTGAAAAATGTAATTAAAGATAAAATTGATTCAATTATGTCAAACAAAACAGGGAAACTTGTCGATTTACCATACCTATTGGTTGTAAATGGATGTTTAGGAGAAAACATAATATTGATGATTCTCTTAATACCTCTAAAGTTATATTAGTAGTTAAAGGTTAGACAAAAGAAAAGAATAGATTATTTTGATACAAATGAACCGGTAGCTAGAATAACATGAATTAGGATATTATTTGTATTAGCATCCATATATGAATTGCATGTTCATCAAATGGATATGAAGACGGTATTTTAATGGGGATCTCAATTAGAAGGTTTGTATGGAACAACCTTGAAGGGTTTTTCTACCCAAAAATGAACGCATGGTATGCAAGTTAGTTAAATTATTAAATTGTTTAAAACAGGTACCAAAGAAATTGTATGAGAAATTTGACTTGGCAATTTTTTCATTCGGCTTCGTGCATATAATGTAGATAAATGCTTGTATTCCAAATTATGTGATAATTGTGTATTATTTATTTGCTTATATGTCGATGATATGTTGATTTTAAGTAATTACAAGGATAAAATAAAAGAAAGGAAGATGTTTCTATTTTCACATTCAAGATGAAGGATCTGAAATGGATACCATTTTGGATATCAAAGTTACAAAAACTAGTGAGGGGCTTTTATTTGAGTCAATCGCATTATATGGAGAATGTGATTAATAAGTCCAAATATTTGAACATAAAAGAGTTTAGTACTCCTCTTGATCCAAATTCTAAATTTATAAAGAATGATGGAAGAGATGTTGTTCAATTGAAGCATGCAAGTGCTATAGAAAGTCTTTTGTATATAGTTTAATTCACAAGACCTAGCATAGCATTTGCAATTAGTAAACTTAGTAAGTTTAATGGTAAGCCGAGAAAGGAGCATTGGAAGATCATTAGGAGAGTTCTTGGTTATCTGAAGAAAAAAAAAACCTTAGGTCAACAATATTTCAAATTTCTTGCTATATAAGAAGGATTTATTGATGACGGTTGGATATCTAGTACTAGTGAAAGTAAATCTACTTCAAATTGAGTTTTTTACTTTTGGAGGGGGTGCAGTTTCTTAAAAATCCAACAAACAAACATGTATAACACATTAAACCATGGAATCAGAATTCATGGCATTAGCCAATACTGGGAAAGAAGTTGAGGGGCTTAACAATCTCCTATATGAGATACCTATAGGATTGAAAAATACATCTTCGATATCTATTTTGTGTGATAGTCAAGCCACATTATCAAAAGCATACAATGAGGAACACAACGGGAAGTCTAGATATATGAGTCTAAAACATGATTACATGAGGAAATTAATCAAGAGTGAAATAATTTTTCTAAATTACGTTAGGTTAAATGAGAATCTAGCTGACCGTTTAACTAAACCTCTTAATAGAGATTTAATAATATCTATTTCGAGAGGATGGAGTTAAAACTCTTAAACTAAAAAGATCCACCAATGATAACAACCATCATTACTAAAACAGTAATCTACGGGTTCAAAAGGTAACAACAAATCATTCAATAATTGGATAGTTTCAGTATTATAATTTCCGTAAGAACCTTATCCTAATAATGACAGTTATTACTTAAAGAAGGTTGAGCTTTAAGCCCTTAATGAAGTTCAGTATTAAGTACAATCATCCCTAAAAGTAACAAAGATATTGGAAGAGCTTCTCCTAAATGAACTTCAAAGTGGTGTCGCTTTAATAGAGAGTTGGAGTTTCTCTCTTAAAAGTTCAACAAATAGGAGGAGCGCAAGATCATATTAGCGTTAAACGAGTTTGAGGAACTTGTAAACACATGAAACTTTTGTGTGTGTGTGTGTGTGTGTGTGTGTGTTTACCGGTATTATCACAAAGACTAACTAGTTCAAAGCTATCTTGCTACCTAAAATTTTGATAATAGTTTGTGAGAATTACATTGTGGTTAGATTCAAATCGAAAGATATATAATCCTTATGCATGAGTGTTGCTGATTTGAATATATGATTATTACATAGTTGAAGAAGTGGGATTGTTGTAATTTTGTTCACTAATATAATAACAAGTGATTTGGAATGATCAAACATCAGTACGAGTGTATCAAGTATACGAGAAAACAATCAGAAGAAAAAAAATGAAAAATTGGTCTAGGCGATTGCCTAGCCTTACTTTCAGGAACTCAAGGAAAAAAATTTGTACTAAAGGATCCCCAATTCAATCTTTTGACCATTGAGGTTTGAGTTTGTGGTTTATTTTTGGCCGCTATTCATGAAAAATCTCAACTTTTCATGAATAATTTGGGGCCTTTTCGTAGTATATTGATGGAAAACTATATATATAGGAGATAGTTTTCCATTTCTAAACACAATTGAAAAAAGTTACAACAAATCATCCCATATTTTAAAGAGATTATCACAATTGTCTTTACATATTCAAAATTCCTTTGGTATTCCACAAGTTTTGGAAGTAAAACATTAGTGCTTAGAGTTTACTTCTTCAAGGCTTGATCAATTCTACAACCATTTGTCAAAGTCTCTTTAAGCACCAATTAAATCCTAGAATGGACAAATATCGTTTAAGGATAATGATCTCTTGTTTAGGCATTTTTTATTTTTTTTTTACCAAAGTTGGTGTTCTTTATTTTACTTCATCTTTTGATTTCTTCTCCATTTCCTTTGAATACTTTGATATTTGTCCAATAGAAACTACCTCGAATTCCTGCTGATTTTGATTTTTTTTTTTCCTCATCGGTTAAGCCAAGGATATTGTCCCCAAATTTGATTTTGCATGGTTTGCTTTTTATTTTCTTCTAAGAGAGACGATGATAATGAACCTAAATTTGGTTTTGATTGGTCCACTATCGTCCTATCCTCGATTTAACTTTTGGGAATTTTTTCCAAAAGAATAGTATCCCACAATCTTTTTACCCAAATAAATTGAATTAATTGTTTGGTTAATAAATGAACTTTTATCAATGTCACACTTCATTCATTGGACTTCAAATTACATCCAAATACTCACTGGACTTTTAGAAGTTGCACTCCATTCATCAATCATCAACTTATCATTTAAAAAATAGCTAACGTAGCTATTTACGGCGTATTAATTCAGCTAAGTTGATGCACCAAAATCATGTATGAAACTAGTTCATTTAGCTAAGCTGATGCACCAAAATCATGTGTATGAAACTGGTTCATTTAACACTCTTATATCCACTTTTTCATATTCAACCTACACAATATGGGGTCTATTTTTGGCGCTTTTGCACCGTTTCTCCTGAATGTATAAAATGTAAAGCCATTCCAATTCATTGAGATCAAAAGTATTTAATTAGCATGAACCGGATAAAATAAAGTCTGCACATCCCTAAAAATCTGAAATAAAATGAGACATCAATCATCCAAGCTAATGTTCATACTTAGAACTAAATATTTAAACAAGAATATCACAATCAAACAAAACAAAAAACACAATTAAAACCTCCATTTTAGCTTTATCGTATGTTAAAGATCGTAAATTCATGTAGCCTTTAAAACATTCACAAAAATAGTTCAATGTCTTGATGTATTTTCAATTTTTCTAGCACCTGTCCCCTTGTTGCTCTTGAACTCAAAGCTTCATCGGCAATTATTGGCGTGAAGTCCATTTCTTCAAGATCGATTTACTCCATCGCTACCCGCGCTTCGAACCACTATCCACCATCATTATAGAGTACCTATAGGCATGGAAGCTACTGGCCATACAACTACATAGTAAACACATGCCACTACATCACAAGCACTTAACATGTCTCCTTATATCCATTGAAGCGTGCCTTCTTGAATCGATTGGCTCCAAATCACCTTCGTACTAGTTCTGCAAATGCACCATTCTATTAAACATATTGTTATTAAAGGTATAAATCAAAAGATTCTAGGCAGTACTTAAGTCGAATGATGCATCAAGCCTTGAGTGATATCTTTCATTGTGACATTGTAATCCACATATTAGTACCTCATTGATAGTCTTTATTTTCTTCTAAAGAATGACTTTTCGTGCAAGTGTTCGATAACATCTTCTTCTACATGTCTCCTTCTTTTCTTTTGCTTTATTCGCCTTTGTGTGATAGTTCATGAATGTGGTATGATAGGAAGAGTGTCCAATTCTAGCTAAGTTACATCCCATTAATCGGATTAATAATGTGATCGTAGCATCTCAAATACGTATCCATAGTATAGAAATTGTCCACAAAGTCATCCGGTTCATTTCTATACTCTTGAATAATGGCCATAACATGGCTGTATGTATCCCGTCAAGTCCCACATCCTGAATGCGCAACTCCGTTCTTCTAAGTCCATGACATTCGTTCCAAATCTATAGTCCACCTACCACCTAGGTTAAGAGTGTTTACAAATCACCTCTCTTGCTTGGCAGCAGATTTGAATCCTTTAGGCTCAGTGGATGTAAGTAGAGCAGAAAGAAGTCCTGAGGAACTTACAATTCCAAGATGCGCCAGGTGGCATGTTTCGAATATGCCGGATTTGGCTCATGTGAGCATAGGATGAGAACCCAATGAAGGAGTTGTAATAGGAGTACGAGCAACAACAGGCAACTAAGGGATGGGCTCCGGAGAAGTCGATCTGAAGTCCGAGTTCGACGGAGATGGACCTGAAGAGAATTAGCTCCCTACAAAGATTCATCAACTGGATCAGTACAAATAATACACGGGGTGGATCCAGATTGAGGAATATGTCGGGAGTGTGGTGTAGGTGAAGGCGAGGGCGAGGGCATGTCTGTGGGAGAGATATTCGGTTCCAAAAAATTAGAGACTTGGAGGGAGGTATGGGTTGGACTTGGGAAGTATGGTGAAAAGGGAAACATTTTTCATCAAATTGGGCATGGCGGGTGATATAAAATCTGGAGGTAGTGGGGTCAAGACAACGAAAATCTTTATATGAGGGACTATAACCCATAAAAATACAAGGAATGCTACGAGGAGAAAACTTGTTAGTTATGTAATCACATAAACAAGGATAAACACGACAACCGAATGGGTGGAAATTTTCATAATTTGGAGATGAACCATATAAAAGCTCAAAGGGTAACTTACCTCCAAGAAGTGGTGTGGGCAGACAATTGATGATGTAGGTCACAGTGCTAGAAGCATCAACCCAGAAGTTAGTGGGAATGTGAGAATGGAAAAGGAATGCCAGGCCTATTTCAATTACATGACGGTGTTTCCTTTCGACGCGGCCGTTTTGTGCAGGAGTATATGGGCAAGAGAGTTGATGGTGAACGCCAGATGTACTAAGGTGCGCTTTAAAGCTGTTGCTAGTGAATTCTGCACCACCATCACTTTGAAATTTTTTTATGAGTAGAATGTTGATTTTCAACAAATTTTTAAAAATGAATAAAAGTATTATAGAAGTCAATTTCAATTTCAATGGATAAAGCCAAGTGAAACATGAATAATCATCAATAAATAAAACATAATATGTGAAACCCGAATTTGACTTTTTAGGTGATGGGCCCAATATATCGCAATGAATAAGTTCTAACACCTTTGAAGATCGATGTTCATTATGGGAATAAGGTAAGCGGTGATTTTTTTCAATTTGACATGTACTACATAACACATGAGATGGTAATAAAGAAGTAAGATAAAGATGTCCTATTTTATTCAGAAAAGAGATAACATAATGGTTCAAATGACCTAGGCGAGCATGCCATAATTCATACGAAGCATGAAGAGATTTATTTTTTAGGACGGAAACAAAAGCGGAATTTCTACATTCTAGCACATATAGGACGCCATTGCGTTTACCGGTTGTCACCATGCTTCCTGTTTGGCAATTCTGAACAGTGAAAAAATTATTAGTAAACGTAACGGAGAATGGAAAGTCAGTTGTTAATTTACTAATAGACAAAAGATTTTTGGTTATTTGAGGGACAACCAAAATGTCTAAAAATTTAAATTCAGGGGAAGGGGAAAGTTTACCAATGTGAGTAATGGGTAGGGACGCACCATTCCCGATAATAAGATAATCCTTACCAGTGTAAGAAGTGGACTGATCCAAGAGAGATTGGGCTGGAGTCATATGGGCCGAGGCACCCTGTCTAAAAACCAGTCTAAAGAAGGGGTACTTTTTAGTTTACCCTTGTCAAACCTACCATTT
>CAIGRO010039867.1:0-17558 GCA_903798355.1 Fraxinus baroniana | reverse complement strand
TCCATAAAGTTATGATTTTTCCACTTTTTGCATTAAACAGGGCAATGTGAGAACGTTGAAGCCAATTCCACCTCCATTTCCTAGTATAAAACTGTTCCAACAAAAAACCCGAGCAAAATCACCACTAATTGTACTCAATTCAGTAGCTTCTGCTGTGCAAGAAACTTCTACAACTCCACAGAGCGTTCGGTTTCGGCTCAATAACTTGGGTCCTCAACCCGGGTCCCGAAAGAAGGCTAAGAGAAAGGGGAGAGGTCACGCTGCTGGACAAGGGGGCAGCTGTGGGTTTGGAATGAGGGGTCAGAAATCCAGGTCGGGACCTGGAGTCCGAAAGGGGTTTGAAGGTGGCCAAATGCCGCTTTACCGGAGAATTCCTAAGTTGAGAGGGATTGCTGGAGGTAAATTTTTTTTTTTTTTTTTAAAGAAAAACCAGTTTCATTTGTGTGATTTTATGGAGTTTTTGGAATAATTTTGGATATTATTGAGTCGGACTTGTTCGATTTTTGTCTGAGAGTTGGGAGATTTTAAATAGTCGTGTTGATCTGGAATTGGTTTTAGGTTGTACAAATTGATGCGTGAAGTATTTTTATTTGTAAATAATATGTTTTATGTGAACTAGTTTAAGTGGTTATGTGTTGATATCTATATTATTACTTAGTTTACATGAAATTTAAATGAAAGAGATGATTTTGTTTCCCATTACATGATTTCCCTTGGTGTGTATAAGTATATTCAACTGTAAATGTATGTAGTAATTCTGCTCATCGAGCAACATTATAACCTATATAAATTAATAGCCTTGGGGACCATATAAATTCTATTAATTCAAAGAGGTATTAATTAATCGATAAATTAATAATTTATAGAGTATATTTACAATTCAATGAACATACATTTAATCAACTAAAAATTCATTGTATTTTAAGTGCCTAATCAATTGAATATGAACTAATTAACTAAATATACATTAAATTAACCAAAACAAATAAATTCAATGTACTATCAACTATGTACGTAATTAAATAATATTCATTGAAATTACATTAATTTAATTAAAAGTATTCAACGAATTACATTAAAAATAATCTGCAAACAAACACATAGTCTTCTTATATTTCATATTTACAGCCATCTAAACGGTGTTTAAAAATCAACCATGACAGATGAGATGCTTAAAGCATTATGCGAGTACACTAAAGAGAATCCTACATGCGCTAAAAAAGAATTGCATTAATAGGTTTTTAAGAAATTTCACTTGAATGTTAGTCAATGTACAATATCAAATAGAATCAAGTGATTATGAGAGCATCTTTTGTTTTGACTTAGAAAAAGTTGGTCATGCTAACCAGTACAAACCATCAAAATTTCTGGACGTGGAGAAGGCTGTTTATGAGTGATGGTGTCATTATAACACGAGAGATAATCTTGGAAAAGTCTAGAGAGACGAAAATATTGAACCATAAAGAGACTTCAGAATTCTACTTCTCTCAAGTTTGGCTTGAGAAGTTCAAGTGTAGACATGGTATTAAGTCATTTCATCATTTTAGGGAAAGTGGATTAATCGGAGCCCATTAGGAAAATATATCAGTTTGTCATGAAAGATGTTTTCAATATGGATGAAACAAGATAATTTTATAGGTTACAACCTGGCCACTTTTTTGCAAGAAAGCAACGAAGGAAAAAAGCAAGACAAAGAATGACTTACTATTGTAGTTTGTTGTAACGAGGATAACTCAGAAAAAATTCATCTATGGATCATCGGAAAGTATGCAAAACCACATTGCTTTAAGAATCTAAACAAAAATAGCTTGAATTGTTAATGCAGTGCCAACTAAAGATCGTGGATGACTAGGGTGCTTTTTAAGGAATATGTTTGGTGGCTTGACAAAAAAATGCATGGGAGAAAAATTCTATTGGTGATAGATAAATGTCGTCCATCCAGAAAGTATGTAGGATTACAAAATGTTGAGCTATTTTTTTACCACCCAACATGACTTCAAAATTCAACCATGTGATGCGGCTGATAATAAGAGCTTCAAGATGCATTGTCATAGATGATTTTAGAATTTTAGAGGGCTATGAACTGGGGCAAAACAATCCAGATAAAATAAGTGTTTAAGATGCATTCAACCTTGCTGTCTCAGCTTGTACAATAAAAGTTCAGGCAAAGACAATACTAAATTGTTTTCGACATATTAAAAATTTGTTCTGTGGAAGAAATGGCATGAAAGAACATAAATGAATCTTTTCATGAAGAAGGCATTCATGAACTTGAGACAACAATTAAAAGTTTTGGGTTACCGTGATAGAATGGACGTAGATTACCTCTTGGATTATCCCGGCGAAAATGCTACAACTTCGAAGGTTTCAGGTTTAGAAGATATCGTTGCTAACATCAGTTAAAATCCTGTTGACGACGAAGTTGAAGATGATACAATAAATTTAGAGCCTATTACTCACAAAGAAGCAATAAGAAAGATTAAAGATGAGATCTAGGCCTTGTTTGATCCATATTTTTTTCTCCTTAAAATGAAAAATATGACCGATATCCATCACATCAGCATTTAAATTCAAATTTTCTATCTCTTGTGTGGACCCTAATAACGACTATATTTTTCATTCTCATTTTCAAAAAAGTTGGCTCAAACAGGGGCCTAACTAGATTTAAATTTCTAGAAAAAAAAAAAAGGGTATCAATAGTCATATTTTAATAAATTATCATAGTCAATTATATTTATAATTTTAGCAAATTATTAATTTATGATATGAATGAGACTACAGAGTATTTAGCTTATTAGCCCAAGTCAGGAACATAAAAATTATTATGAGGTTGTTTGATAGAGATTAAAATCCAATTAAAATTGAAAATATAGCCGTTATTGTTGACTTTTATTAGACGGGTGGGATCCAATAACGGTCATTTTTTCAATTTTAATTGGATTTTAAGCCGTACTAAACGGGCTCTATATAATAGAGCTATTAATTTATGGAGTATTATTTTATAGAGGTTAAAGCTTATGTAGTAGTTATGCTCATTGATGTTGTCTATGTGCAGCAGAATAAGCCTCCACATTATGTTAAAATTGATGGTGGTTTGAAAAATATTAGCTTGTGCATTTGAATAGAAGATTTAGGGCCATGTTCACTCATTTTGAGAAAAAAGAACTCATTGCTTTATGTGCATGAAACTTGAGTTAGAACAGTTTCTAGAATTAGATTTTAAGTAGCCAGAATATCTTATGGTCATAATTTTAAGCCTCTCCAATTTGGAGAAGGGTTTATGAAGACAAGATAATCTTGTCAATAATATAATCGCATGTCATTACTTTGCCCGGTTCAAGCTTTTTAGATTCGAAGCTTCTGCATGTGTACTACCATGTGATACCAAGTTTAAGGGATTGGGCATTTATGCATTTTATATCCGGATCGGGATTTTCCATGTACTTCAAATGAAATGTTTGATAACCATAGATAGCTGTATTCTGGCTTTCTACTCCATATCTCGACCTTGTTCTGCATTTTAGTCTAATACTTACTAATACATGCATTCCTTTCACTAATTAAGGCATGCATGCGGGACTACCGAAATATGTCCCAGTGAACTTAAAAGATATTGAAGCTGCTGGATTCCAAGAGGGAGAAGAGATCTCACTGGAGTCCTTGAAGAAGAAGGGTCTAATCAACCCTTCAGGAAGAGAGCGGAGACTTCCTTTAAAGGTAACAATAATTTGCTATTATATGTTGGCTGAAGAATTAAAAATCTCCATGTAGTGCTTATACTCCATTACTGTTATATATAATTATCTACAATCATGCTTCTACCCACTTGAATAAGCTTTCATACGAATCTCATTGAAAAGATTCTTTCAAAGATACATGAATGGAATGAAAGTGTGGATTAAAGTCATTGTTACTACTAAAAATACTAGTACACACACCCTATTAAAGCCCCTTTTTGAGTTAAGAGTAAATTACCCTTAGCGGGCATCACCTTCTAAAATAAATTATTGTTCTTGGATTTTGTCCCAATGTCTAATGCGATACTTCTAATTTCCAAACCCCCACCCCGCCCACTGCCAAAAAAAATAAAAAAATATCCTTACCATATTATAGGTTAGTGGACAATAGAGCTTCAAGGTACCGCTAAGTGAGGTACTTCCAATATTCTTGTCGACAACCTCTTACTAAATTCCAAACATCTTCCTCAAATCAAGGATCTACTAGAAACTACCACATCATCCCCAGCAGCAGGTTGCATAGGAACTATTATTTTGTTAAAACTAAAATTTGGCACGATGTACTTCTTGTGGTTAATTGCTAGATCTATGAGAATGGCTAAAGCAACTAGGTCTTTAGCAACAACTACATGTCATTTTAGATTTGGTCTCCTATTCCCTTTTCTAACATGTTGTACTAAGATCGTGCCACTCTTATGACAGAGCCTCTTTAGATCTACACAAAACATGTTTAAATCACCTATATTTTTCTCTTAATTTATCCTTAAATCATCGCCAACCCCTACTTGTTAGCATATATACTCATTTCTGTCTTATCCACTTTAGGATGACCATCTATTGTCTTCCTAATTTTCCTATGTTCATCTTATGAACATTTTGTCTCTTAACAGTCTTAACACTTGGTCTACAAAGTATGAGGTTTAATCTTCCCATATTTTTTTTTTGCTTGTAGAACTAACTGTTTAACCTTTTAGGGATTTTTTTTTTTTTTTATCACAGAGAATTCATGTAGCACTTCACCATTTCATCAAAGATGCTCTAATCTTATGCATCATGCCTTCTTCAATTCCTCCTCCTCTGTTAAATAATCGAAATTAGACACCTAAACAGTTACTTTAGGGGAAACAATATCCTCTACGGTAAGTTTGTTATTATCCTTTATTCATACTAGTAATAGAGTGGTCCTGCATGTATTGTGCCTTTGTCACTCAACACATTTAGATACCAAGGTTCTAACTTATTACTTAATACACTTTAGTCTCATCAACTAAATGTCTTCAGCTGATAACATACACCGAAGAATATCCTATCTTGATTATGTCATCAAACTCATATATGACTATGCAAAAATATAAGGGCGTAGGACTGAACCATTGTGCAAGCTATACTAACTGGGAAATCTCTACTACTAGTATTGTCACTACATTTCATACTTGTGACTGCTCCATCATTCAGGTTATTAATAACATTGGTGTATCTAATAGATAATTAATAACATTCATATATCTAATAGATATTCATCTTCTATCTAGCACCTAGCATAGCACTTCACTAGGCATCTTATCATAGGCTTCTTTTTTTTTTTTTCCTTCTAAATATTAAAAATTATATGCTGATCTAGTTTCATTTCTTTTTACTTATCATTAATCTCTTATTCAAGTGAATGACTTCCATTGTAAATCTTCCTACAATTTTCTTAAATTTCAGATTGTACTCTTTAACCTTCGGTCAATCGCTCTATAAGTTAATAGCATGACTCATTAACTCAATACCCATGTGATTTTTACAAATTCGAATATCCCCTTTATTCTTGTAAATAGGCACCATAGCATTTTTTCCCGTCCCTCCAACACCTTTTTACCTCTAAGATCTCATTAAACAATTTTGTCAGCCATCTAACATCCACATCTCCCAGATACTTCCGTACTTTGATAGAAATTCCATTTGTACCAACTGCTGTTCTCATCTTCATCCTCTTTATAGCCTCACTACCGAAAACTGAATTTTTTTTTCCTCGAAAACTGAATTCTTCTCATATAATTAACAATCCTTTCTGTAGTGAAGTGTGACAAATCTCTAATATCCATAATATGCCTTAATTGGATAACTTTTCGAAATAATATTCTTTTTAACATGAACATAACAACATCTTCCAATCCTGAAAACCTTGTATAGTTGTGCGGAACATATACAATCATTATCTGGAGCTCAAATTACTGCAGATAATATACAAAGACAAAGTCTTGAGATTTAAGTGTATTTGTGGAGCTGGGTTTTAGAAAATAATGAAGCTTTGGAATCCACCTCATTATATACTTGTGCTATTTCAAGTTAAGTATCTTGTGCCACATCCATGGAATGTATAATTTAGTTCATACTAGTACAAGGAAAACTATACTAACTTGAAGCTACTTACAATTAAGACAAGAAGAAGCATCTCTATTGTTTGAACATGGTATGCCTATCCACGTCTAGACATTGAAAGCCTCATTCCCATCAAAAGTTCATTAAGAAAACATGTGATCTGCCTTGAACTATTTTAGTAGAACAAAAATGGCTAGTAAGATCTCCTATTGCAGTATGAGTTGTTTTTATTTCTGTAGCAGCTACAAAGCCATACCATGTGTATTTTACAAAATCCTAACTGAATTTTCTATCTAAGCTGCACGTTATCGTCTACCAGCTTTTCCCATCCAAAATTTGTGTTTCGTTCTAATTTTTGAGATATCCCTGTAGGCGTTCTTTTCCAATCTCATTCCAAATTTGAAATGCCGTAGAATGTCATATCACGGTCGTCCTCGGTAACTGCAGAAGCTAAAAATTCCCCAACATGATTTGTATAGATAAAGAGGATTTCTAATGACGTTCAGATCCTAACAGGTTATAGTGTTTGGTACTGGAGATATATAACACAGTTGCAACCTCCAGCAAATGTACTGTTGCTAGGATCCAAGGAATCAAATACTTGCTTATTGAGCCTTGTTGTATTGACCTGCAGTATCTAATCTAGTTTTTAATTAATCTAACTCTAATCAAATAACAAAGTTATATAGATGGTTTGTATTAACGACCTAAATCTTAACTAACTAATCTAAGTAATCTAACTATTAAGTGGCAGGGTGCGTTTATGAATACTCAATTAGTTGCTAAAGCATTAGGATCCCAAATCCACCTACATTCATTCATCTTACTATTAATTCCTCAATTTCATGACATTTATTTGATATGAAGATCAATGTTCATGTCTTGTTTAATAATCTTTCCCGGGTAGAAATTTACCTATCCTCACAAATGGCCCATTAATATTTCTATCCCGAATGCGAACATACAAAGATGCATTAAATCACAATAACAATCGATTAGATCATGCAAAGCATAGACAATTATTACTAACGTCTATAGGACCTTACAATTATTGTTCGTTGTGCTAAATTTCTATTCCATCTCCCGCTTGTCAATAGAAATCATACATCAATTCAATTAGTCGACAATTAATTAAAAAGCATTAAACTCCTAATATTCATTCAAATCAAACAAACATTTGAAGTGTCAAAGTCCAGAATTCAATATCAAAACATAGGGTTCAACGTGATCCTATCATCCATACAACTAGTCAAGCATCATAATAATACAAAAACATGGTTTAGAACAATATATCATCACCTGAAATTAAAGGTTGGGAGGAAAGATGCAAAAACTCTTGAATCTTGAATTGCTTCAATGATTCTTGAACTATCTCCATGATATTTTCTTCTTCAACTCCAAACAATAATGTACGAATTGATGTAGACTTGGTGTTTTGTATTACAAGCTTCTTTAAAGCTTGAATGAATATCTCAACTTTGGGAACAAAATCTTCTGGGAATTAGACCCTTGAGATTGCACAGTGAGGATACATGCAGCCGCACGGGCTTAGCTTTTTGCTTGCAGGAACTGATCCATCCTATAGTTTTGCAGGTCTTGCAATTTTAATGGGACACTCCTTGCCATCACAAGGAGTAGAACGTTTCCCGTTTACAACTTGGTCTTTAAATTTTCTTTTGTTCAGCTCGACTCATTTCTTATTTGCATCTTGGGTACTTCATCTTTAAACCATTGTACTTCAATCCTCATCATTCACAATCGTCCGTAATTGATCTGATGCTGCAATTCAATCTCCAAACTTTTCAAAAGATGGATTAGCTCCCTAAACTTGTGAATCCCTTCCGATGGCTCCACTAATGTTTCCAATTGATCTTATGCAATTCGATTGATCTTTAATTGTTCCGAATAAACTCCAATTTAAATTCCGAACTCCCACACCAATTGAATCCTAATGCCTTTTTAAGTCAAGGATGTACCTATAACTAACACAGTTAAGCGAAATTAGGTAGAAATACGCTCATTAGCAATAAATAATCAAGTAAAGATGCCCAAATAAGTGTATAAATACACCCGTCATTGCACAATTAACTTTTTAGTCATGATAGTTGAGTTTTGGGCACCATTAAGTTGGTTTGGGACGTTATGGTTCTTACACGTGTATTATTTTTCTAATCATTCTCATCTTTCGAACTTCTAATTTTCTCAGTGAAGATCATGGTATGATACATTGTGTCATCTCAACCTACAAAAGTTTTGCTACTATCTTAATTGGAAATTTATGAGTACCCTCATCAACCTCTTACTTTGAATTAATGGGTTCAACACGAGAGTGGTAGGGTGGTGGTTATCATATAAGCACCAGAATATTGCTTGCATCTAGATGCACAAATATACGACACTCCCTATATGGAAAGGAGGAAATAAAATGTTCTTTTCTAGACAGTGTTAAGTTTCATAATAGTTGTTCATCCCTCTTTCTTTTCAGATCTTAGGTGATGGAGAACTGAGTGTGAAACTAAACTTCAAGGCTCGTGCCTTCTCGACTTCAGCAAAGGAGAAGCTTGAGGCTTCAGGTTGTTCCTTGACTGTACTTCCCGGTCGAAAGAAGTGGGTGAAGCCATCTGTGGCAAAGAACCTTGCACGTGCTGAAGAATACTTTGCCAAGAAAAGGGCTGCAGCCGACTCATCCAACTCCCCTTCTCCTTAAGGCCCAAACTTGTAGCCAAACAATTACATGTCACTTCTGAGAGAAATGTAAAGCAATATTCAAATAATTTGGGTACCCTTTTATTCCATTCAGAATATAATTTCTTTCTTTGGTGCTTTTCATTAAATCATTTGAGAAGTTCTTTATTCAAGTGGTGGTAATGGCATTTTGCAACTTTTGAGTTCTCGAGAGGCTGTTTATGACTTGATGGTCAGCAGAATTTAGACATTGTTTGAGATTAATTTTAGAGGTCAACTTTCGATTATCGAAAAATCTCAAAAGTTTAATGCGTTTGGTAAGGTTTGAAAAAGTGACCATGGAAATAATCTAACACCAGAGTAGAGTGTAGTAACAACAATGTAGGAGTCCTAAATGTTTCTTTGGTCAGTAAACTTTTATATCCGTAACGTTTTGATCACTTAACTTTAAAATATTTCTGAGTGATCACTAAACTTTAATACGTTGTAGTCCATTATTCATTCATCATGTTTTATAAGTTATTGAACTTTAAAATACTTTTGAGTGGTCATTAAACTTTAACATACTCTATCACTCATCCATTTTGTTTCATTAGTCATTGAACTTGTATCTTTGTCATGCTTTACTCATTGAACTCATTGGTCCAATAGGCTGACGAAACAAGTACAAGGAAGCTGTCCACCAGCCTCAAGCACCAGTCATAAACATTTGTCCATCATGGTCTCGTATAATATCAGGCACGTACAATGTCAAAAGATTTATAATTGTTCAAAAACATGCATTAATGCTAATTTTGCAAGCTTGCATTTGGCTCATATTTATAAATACTTGAGTCAATTTTTATTTATACATTTTAAATGATTCATGAGTACTATCAATTTGTCTACACTTGTCTCTACCTATTTATAATTTAGATCTTTATAAATACTTCACAAACAAGTTTTAAGCAAATAAATTATGGTAACGGTAGTGCACATAAAAATACATTGATTATCTTATATAGGAATCATAAGGCGTTTACTAAGAATAGGGGAGGACAGTCTATTGATCAAGTAGATGATAGTTCAAGCTGCATAGGTACAATAATCTCCCCAAAGATGAGAATGGACCAAAAGAGTTAAATCACTCTATGCGATATGTCTATTTTTTCTATCTACTCTACCATTTTGCTCGACACTATAGGGGTAAGATAATTCGTTATTAATGCCTTGAAAGTTGTGGAAACAGATAATTAGTTATTAATGCCTTGAAAGTTGAGGGACGTTTCCATGGAACAAAATTCTCCACCTCTAATTTTTAAATAATTTGTAAAGATCAAATTGATTTTCAATCATAAGTTGGTACTCAAGATAGGGCGAGTTTCATCCTTAGCGTATTAAAAGGTAAATCCATATTAAGTGTGTAAATTCAACAATCCAATGGGATAAAGCACGTATTAATTGAAAGAACAATGTTATTCAATTCCATCAGTGTTTTAACACGAGCATCTTTCAATTAATTGATTAAGCTTCTTAAATGTGACATATATCTTCATTTAAGATGTCAAATATACTTAATGAACAGCTAGATTGGTTCTTAATACTAGTAATAAAGTTGAATAGCATGACTTTAATGGAAAACATTGGGAGAAGGCCAACCTAGATATTAGAGTGAATTAAAGCCAAATGTTGCAGATTGTAGGGTTACAAATAGCATTTGGTGACTCTCTCCAAATTGATAATGACAATTAGATAAGGAATTAAACTAGTTGTACAACTTGGTTGACAATGCATGTGTTGGAAAGATCACTGACATTGATTTCAAAAATAGTTTTTCAAATGAATGAATATGATGTTTGCCGACTCACAAGTTGTCAACCAAATTGTAAAAATATCATTATTATTAGAGAAGCGGAATGTCTTAAGACTATGCCAGACGCTATAACCTCGTGCTTAATAAGGTGGACTTGGATTGGATGTGGTGCAACATGAAGTGATCAAAACAGGGGATATATTCAAAAACTCAATGATTCAAACAATATACGAGAACCCAAGTATTAAAGATTAGGCGATTCTTTAAAAGTATCAAAATTCTACCCGAATGAAAAAGAAAAAAAAAAATTCCTACTTTTTTATTCAGTATTAGTTGAATAGCAATTAACTGTCGTTCTAGCTTCTAAAGAAAACGAGAACATCCTAATTAAGCATGTTTGGAAAGTGTGTATGAATGATTTTGTTTATAAATAGATAATATGTAGGTATACTGGTGTATTCTATAAAATGTATAAATAAAAAAATGATTTGAGTGTTTATAAACAAGAGTCAAACATAAGCTTAAGGTTAGATCCTATGTTATCTCCTAATTAATTAAGTAATGTTATTGACAAACATTGATCTTCTCATACGAGAGAAAATATTACGAGACTAACTACAAACCAATAAATTACTACGCACCATGTCAAGAGCACACAACATACTTCTTGTTTCCTTTACTCCTTACGTCCCATCTAGAATGAGTCGTACTATCTTTTTTCATTTGGTTAAGGTTAGATCATATGTTATCTCCTAGGCTTCGAATTTCTTTATTCCTTAACAATTCAAGACACGTTGTTGACTTTCCTTGGGCTGTGAAAATTAGTAAAAACGATGGTGGATCTGAGGTGGAGGCATTTGAGAAAAAAGTTTTTGTTGACTTTCCTTGAGCTATTAAAAATGTTTAATACAAAAAATAAAAACTAAAATCTGGTTTATCGTCTCTCATTTATAGAATTATCGAGCACTACATATCATTCATGGCTTAAGTGTGTATCACAAGAATGAAACGAAGAAGCCCACTACTATTTCAAACAACAGCGAGTGTCGAGCCAAGAGATTATGTCACCAAGAACGGTCAAAATTCTATCATCTGGTTCACCTTCCAAAATGCAGTGATAACCTCCATCGTAGAGTTTGAGTGATTTGTCCTCGCTAGAAGCATTGTCGTAAAGAAACTGGCTCACTTGAGGATCAGTCACTCTATCAGCAGCTCCATGAAGAATCAGCATTGGAGAAGCAACCTGCAACATCTCTACCAATTTTTAATGATCTTGGGATCGAACGTCTCATTATAATGCCAATGATAATGATTTATTAAAGATGATAATTACATACCTCCTGCACATGTGATTCAATATATTTTGTAGCATTTAAGAGTTCCACGGCTGTCTTTAGTCGTGTTTGATCGGAGTAACAGATTACATTGTACGGAGCCTAGAAAGAAGTAACAAGAACCTTTTTTTAGCAGAAAATTAATCTTTGAAAAGAAAAATGAATTCACTAACACAAGTCATTACAAACCGCAGACGAAATAAAACAACAGACTACTCAATCCAACTAAACGAAACCCCATCAGTAGCAGCGAATTAAAGTAATGTGTTAATTTGAGCAGGGTTCATTTTATACAAATTCATAAAGGTTAAACCTGTGAAAATTAAAGAGTCCGTAAAAACTTTTTAAGTTATTTAACTTCTCTAGTGCAATTTTATGCTTACAGTGATACTATTTTTGTTCACACTTGAGAGTCTCCTCTAAGTTGTGAATTCTAAGGAAGCAGCATTTTTACAAATCTAATTCATCACCTCAAAAGAAACCTTAGTATGATGCATAACTAGAGCGATCCATCCCGTGCAACTCTAGTGGACCCGAGACGCAGCATTGCGCTGATGGTGGATGCCAGACCCAGAGTTAGACTTGATGATGGATCTGGCACCTAGAACACATTCACTATTGGCGCACGTCATGTTTCGGGTCCACTAGAGCTACACAGGCAAGTCATGTCAACAATTATATCCTGAAATATCATCTGGCATAGCACCTAAAGCTTTGTACCTAGGAGAAAACATGGAAAGTTTCCGATCTCAATACTCAAGTATCTATTCAAGTGATAGTCCTTTTAATACAACTTAAAATATATAGCCATAGTCTAGTATAGCCTTCTCAAAAACATATATTCCTAAATTTGCAACAGTGTATACGTTCCTCTTTCTTCTGCTTAATTGTGATTTACATTTTGCGGCGAGAAAATTCACGGCAACATAAATTTCTTACACAAATAACATTACATACCAAGTAATAAAATGAACCCTGTAACATGACATGAGACATAATGTCAAAAAACAAGTTAAAAAATCTGCATCTGTATGCTAAGAATTAATTTTCTGAAATAAGAGTGTATACACGTGCAAATATGAACAAAGCGATTCAGAAGCACATGTTTTTGATAAAATCACTGGAAATTATCGGTGAGGCCACGACCACTTCAGAAGATTGAACAAACAGTTATATATGGTAAAGCCTATCAGTTACATGCATACTCTGCCTACCATAAGATGCATATTATTTATTTTCTGAGCCATATTGCTTAAACTTTATATCATATTAAGAAACACATCTCCTTTTGGGCAATCCTAACGACTAAGGCTCTGTTTGAGCTCCATTTTTTGGGAAATAGATTTTGTAACAGTGATTTTTTTCGATAGAATGTATAGTTAAAAAGTAAGAAAAGTTTTGGGTTTATGTGTAAAAATAATTTATTGAGATAATGAACAAACCATTTCTTTTTTCTTCAATTCTCTGAATGCCAGATCTGCGAAATCTTTCTGGGGTACGAGCTTCGCTTGTGGGAAAATCTTAGACAAGAAAATTAAGACCTTCTGAAGCGGAACTGGTGGTGTCATGTCCTCTGCAATCTTGGAAACCATTCGGAAGTCAGCAATTTCATGCAGAAAAATGGCAAATTCAGTGTTGCAATGAATGGCATGAATCATGCAATTTCAATATTATCAAGAGCAGAAGAGAAAGAGAATTGCCATCAGTATTCTGTATTGACCAGAAACCAACTGTCCAGAATTTCAACAAAGAGAAAAGATGGTAATATTACTTTACACATTGGGGCTACAAGCACTATGCCATCCCATTGACGTGGTTCCTTAAGAAGCGCCTTCAGAGCAATTGCTCCCCCCATCGATTGTCCAAAAATGAAGAACGGGAGCCCTCGTATCTCCGGCTTTCCTGCACATCATAAGAGAAATTTCGTGTGCTTGGACATTTAACACCAAAACATAAGGACAGAGTACCAATATAGATGTCCACACACTTGAATATAAAGGAAAGTGAATCGAGTGATCGACCTAAGAGATAAAAATAAACCTGGATGGACATATATTTCTATAAGAACTGTGTTCATTAAAACATGTACTTGAATGCATACCTTTAATTATCATTATAACATGTACTTGAATGCATACCTTTAATTATCATTATAACATGTACTTGAATGCATACCTTTAATTATCGTATATTGTTCGATGACATTATCAACTACGCCATCAAAGGATGGAACATAGCCATGCAATCCTTCTGAGAGACCAAAACCTGGATGATCAATTGCATAGACGCCATAACCAGAAGAAGCAATATGCTTGGCTATGCCTGGAACGCAGAATTTTTGAAACATAAGATATCACCCCATTACGAAAAATGAGTTGAATGACAGTTCGATGATGTAATGCTAATTTACATGAAATGTATATGGAAATAAAAGAGTTACAAGGTAAGGAAAGCTACAAACCTTCAAAGAAAAATGTGCAAGTATCACCATATCCATGACAAAAACACAATGCGCCTTTGATTCGTACACCCGGCTTTGGCAACCAACTTTTACAGAAAATTTCTTGCCCCTTTGAATTTTTTTCATACCACTAAACAATTTATACACTCAATAGTTAAATTTGAAGAAATAATTATCCTCATTTCAAATTACAGTCCTCTTCCTGAGAAAATTATACGAAGTTACCAACTTGAACTTGATACGATTATGCTCAATTGATATGTCAAACAAAATACATCAAGAAAATTAATCAAATTAACAACAAAAAGTTTCAAGATAATCAAGTGTATTATGGCTCACCTCCTCTGTTCTGATCCCAGCTGGAGCCATCTATTTACCACGTAAATAAAAATTCTTGATTAATCAAAACCAGTCAAGATTAAAAATTGAAAAAAAAAAATGCCAGCTGCCAAAACATCAGTTGATCGAAGCAAAACAAACCTTAAACAAAATATGATCAAGCTGCTGCTGAGTATTAGTGAAAGCCGATCGCACTCTTCTGCGGGCAGGAGCATGGTCCAAGTTCTGTGAGGCAATTGAGTTCAACTCATCACTAACACCTTCAATTTTTGGCTTCATCTGGACCATATCGGTCACTGTTTGTCTTGAAAATGTGGGTTTTGGATTCAGATTTCGCCGGAGAATAAATGGTCTATAATGATTTCGGCCAGAGTTTAGAAATTCCGGTGGTAAAAGTGGCCGGAAAGTTGAGTTTAGGACAAGATCCATTGGGAATCAAAAATCTTGGTTGAAATGTGATAGGCAAGTGGGTACTTTTTGAGTTTCTTGGCTAAAAGACATACATGTCAAAAATGTGGTGTACGATCAAGACTTTAAAAGCATGTAAATCACATTCTTCCTTAAAAAAATCTTCTTGTATTGTCAATCGGGGTCCGTGGAAAGATGCTTTTGTGATGAAAAATTATGCTAGAAAAAAAGGCTTTAGATTTGTATTGATTGGATATCTCAATTCAAAAGTTGAAAAATGTAATAATGTATATATATTAAGGGAATTTTTAAACAATGGCCAATTTCATGTTTGTCCGTTGGAAAGTGTTTAATTTTGATAATTCTTGAAAGAATGGCCAAATTTGATGTCAAATTATCTTTGAAAAAATTACAAAAAAAATGTCCACTTTTAAATAGTCATTTACAAAAGTGTTCAAAATTTCTTCAATATCTATTTTACTATAATATAGATCAAAATGTCATCATTAATAATTTTAAGTTCCACAATGAAGTTGAAATTATCTGTATAATTAAAAATTATATTGATCAATAATAACTGACACATAACATATACTACTTATTTTAAAAAGTATCATGTCAATCATGCATTAAATGTTCACTTCTTCCTACAAGTGGGTAAATAAAACATTTATGAAATGTCGAGAAATACACTTAAAATGTCAAGAACATTATAAAATGTAGATAACTCTCGTGTTTAGAACGAAATCTCATTCTAAACAAATGAAGTGTCAAGTTGCAAGATAAATAGGGTCCAATGTCGATAACAACTTTTAAAATGTCGAGAACGTCATGAAATATCAAGAACAATAACTATCAAACACAACTTATCAACAAAAACAAGATTTCAAAGAAACGTTACATTGTACCGAGAATTGTGGAAATCCTAATCAACAGTAAATTTGGATGAAATTAATTTATTTATAAAAAATGAAATTATATGATTTTCTTATGAATTGGAAGCATATAATTATTTTTTAGTGTTAATAACTTTTCTACTTCATTTTCTTCATTTTCTTCCAAAATTCTGGGTCAATACCTAATAGATAATAAAAGCAAATGAATCCATTAAGTATTAGCTAACATTAATGTAACTTCTCATGAAAACAACTCGTGTAACACTCCGAAAATTTTAGAATAGAATTTAATTGTTTGCATGCCCTATTTTATTTTTTAAAAAAAGTTAAGGAATTAAAGTGATATATGTATTGACTTAAATTTTTGGGCTAAATATTTAGATCTTTTTAAAGTGACGAAAAGTATATCAATATGGGTCTCGTTGGATAGCTCGTTTTTTATCATGTAAATTTGGCTCAGAAAAAGTCAATTTGGATAAACGAGACCCAAGTTATTGAGGTCAAAAGATTTTATCTTAAATAGTAATTTATTATTATTTTTAAAACCAAAGTTAATTAGGATGGATAGCCTCTTGAATGGATAATTGTTATTTTTGTTTTTTTTAGAATTCTATTTAAANGTGATAAGTATTTTGTACACATGTCACCTTGTGATTTGTTTACTAGCAATTCAATTTTATCAAATGTGATAAATACGATTTTTCATCACAATTTCACTATAATTCAACCACTAAATTTTTCAACCATAAATAGTATGTCAATGTCTCATAATTTACTACCACAGAATTTTACACAGCAGCTTTTATATAAAGCAACTGTAAATTTTAGGTACATTTTTTATTATCAAAAGTCCGTTTGATCAATCAAGGGATACTTTTGTACAAGTTGTCTATGTCTTTATACTTTTATGTTCAGTAATTTACGCATGAATTGCTTGTGGACTTTCGGGTTCTTTATTAAAAGAGAAGAAATCCTACGGGATTTAAGATAACCTAAGATGAGTGTTTCGCTTGGTCACCGAGATATCCCATAAGAGAAGAGTGGTATGAATTGTTTACTTTATTGTATGTAATTGTGTATGAAAACTGCACGTATCTTACTTAGTGTTTTTAAAAATACTCACTCTTACAAAAAATTTATAGATTAGTTCGGGTCGATTGAAACTGTGACGATAGTGATGCAAACTGTCAAAAGGAATCAAAGAGATAATATTAAGTTCATTTTTTTCTTTTTCGCTTTAAATTATTAGTCACTTTTATTTGTTCAAAAACAATTACTTAATTTATGGTTATATTTTTATGTTTAGTTTAAACGTATGTATATTCCAATTATATTTTTAAAGAATATTATTTTTTTTCCGCAAAGTAAATGAAATTATTTTTGGTAACACCTCAAGATGTATGAAATTTTGGGGCGTTACCATTTGGTATCAGAGCAAAGATTTTATTTTCCTGCGAATAGTGACAAAAAAAATATTTATTTTTTTAAGAGACTTTATGTTCGATTTATTGTTGAAATTTTGTTGATTTGCGTAATTGCAAA
>CAIGRO010039861.1:0-22793 GCA_903798355.1 Fraxinus baroniana | reverse complement strand
TTATTCGTGATCATTCAAAATATAAATCCCAAATAGATCTGTCAATAACTTTCCAATTTTAGCTCGAATCTGCCCAAAAATTCAGAAAAACAGAATAGTTAGCCAGAAACACACCAAAATGAATTAAACACATGTAAATTAAACCAAAAAAATAAAAATAAAAAATATTGCCCAGATGACACATGTTGATAAAAATTCAAAATATTCAACAAAATAAATTCAAATGCAGTTAACTCATATTAAGAAATTACATTAAAAACGAAAAGATTGGATCTTTGATAATTTAAATCAGGAATCAGTAGATTCATGCGTTTATGTAGACGCAAGGAAAAGAAACAGGAGAAAAAAATATAAAGGGAATAGAATAATTTTTTTACTGAGTTTGGAGGAGGAGTGGAAGATGACTCTTGAAGATTGAAAAATGAAGAAGTGAAAATGATTCATTCATTGATTGCTCAGAGCTCCTTCTGCTGAGTAGTAGAAGGAGTTAACCTACATGTTACATATTATTTTATAATTTAGTATCCTTCATTTATGTAGGGCTAGATGTCAATACAATGATTCAATGGAGGAATATAAGCATCCAAAAAATGATTTTTTTTCCATGTGATATTTAGAGTCTGTTTGGTAGAGATTAAAATCGGATTAAAATTAAAAAAACTAATCGTTATTGTTGACTTTTATTAGATGTGTGGAACCCAATAACGACCATATTTTTAATTTTAATCGAATTTTAATGATTACCAAACATGGTCTTAGATATATTATAGATAAATTCCCACTATCGTTAAAATTTATAGTTTATTATAGCGTTTATAAAGCATTTTGCGTTGAAGCTACGCATGAATGGTACAAAAGATAGGGTTAACACAAAGTTTACATGCATTTGAGTAGTTTCGCTCTTAAAAGTTAAAAGAAAGATGGGAGATGGAAGGGATAAGCATTATAGCGAGAATAAAGGGCTATTTTGTCATCTTCCTGCATATGCTGCCGGAGCTAGTCATCACCCTCCAACCCATTGGGGTTACCACCGCCCTCCGCCATCTGGCTATCCTCCGCCGCCGTGTGGATACCCACCGGCAGGTTATCCTCCTCCTGCTTTATACCCGCCATCTGCATATCCTCCACCAGGTGGATACCCTCCTCCAATGGTCGGTTATCCTGGTCCATATCATTCAGGTGCTTTTCTTGTCACTAATTATCAAGAATGATTCTCGTGATAAACAACTGATGATAGATGACAATTCTTGAAGGTCATGGAAATCACTTTGGAGGACTGTTGGCCGGAGGTGCGGCGGCTGCTGCCGCAGCTTATGGAGGTCACCATTTAGCATACGGTGGCTACGGCCGCCACCATGGTGGTTATTATGGGCATCACCACGGCAAGTTCAAGCATGGAAAATTTGGAAAGCATTGGAAGCATCATGGCATGCATGGGGGAAAGATTAAGAAGTTCAAGAAATGGAAGTGAAATGTTTGTGCCTATTTTAATTACTGTTTCGTGAAGATTTTCACTTCTTGCTTCGTAAGTTTTATGCAGCGTGGACCTAAAATTACTAGCTAAAATTCTGTCACTGAGCCTTTGGCATATAGCACGATTGTTACGGATTGAAGATTAGAAAGATGAATAATTCGTACTAAAGCTACTTATTTTCTCCATTTATATATTTGTAGCTTTGTACGTGTTTTTCTATGGTTCCTCGATAGTCGATATGGTTTTTGAACGGAGGGAGTACCAAAATGCGACCGAGCACTTATTCTTTCGCATTGAAATCTCAAGACGACTATCGAGTTCGGGCATGATTTCAATAGGTAACATCACTTAGTTGTTAGACCCCAACATAGGTCATGTGAAATAATCATTAAAAGAAGTAGTTCAAGTTCTAATATTTTGGTTAACATGCCCCCCTACAAAATTGCGACTCGATCGATCACACCAATTTTGAAATTTGATTGCTTGTTTGAGCTCATCATATTAATAGTTGATATTTCATTTTAAAAGGTAAACCTTATTCAGATGAATGACAACTTCAAACCGAACATAAACTTTGGGGATTGGAGAATTATTAAAACAAAGGTAAGAACTCAATGGATTTTTTTAACATTGATTATAATTTGTATTTTGACGAAAATATATCAAATTCACTATTAAAACTGCTAGTGACAATTTTTATCCATAACTACAATTTTTTTTTTCAATAAAAAATAATTTATCCGTTGCAAAGTTCTAAATTTATGAAGAACAATGCATAACACCAGCCCCTCTTGTGACTAAAAATTACGTTTTAAACTTATTTGTTGAATTTGTTAATCAGCAAAATTGTACTCTCAAAACATTTGTTTATCGAAATTACTATTCTCAACTTTACACAAGTGGTTTATTTTTCAAAACGACAATTTCTATCCTAAAATTGTACTGAACTAGTGAATTAAACTAGAATCAACTAGTTCAAGATAACCCTATCCTTGTTTCTTTTGAACATGTTGACTCCTATGGAAATATAAAAGGTAAGAGCTCGATTATTTATGCTCGAGTCCAGTTCTCTCTAAGCATTCTTGTTCATCTAACTACTAATAAAAGAACATTTCTGTTGACGTCGAAAATTGTATGTACAAAATCCAAGCCAACTTCTTGTAAATTACAAGAGTAAACTATAAGTATTTTCCTTTGTTTTTGCCAAAGGAAATATTTGAAATATCAAGTGTTTAGAATCCTCTTTTTTCTTGAGGATGCCTTCATCCTTTTTATAGGGAGAGATAGACATGTATATATCATTTTCTTATTTTATCAGCTACAGTGACGAGTTGAGAAAGTACATTATTGACACGTTTGGATTGATTTAATGAGCTGGGCTTGTCAGGTCATCACGAGTTTATCTTATATGTGGTCCTTACTTAGGAAATGAAGCTAAGACATATGATTGGTGGAATTAGGAAGTGCTGTCATGAGCATATCCAAATGTAATTGATTGATTTGATGTTTGACAGTGTATTAGAAATCTCTAATCATTATGTCTCCTCAATAACGGCGGTCATTAGTACGAGCTTACCTCAAATACCCAACTTTAAATTAGAATGAACTTAATGCATATAACAAATTGTATTTACTGATGTCGGATTACCCCCAGGTCAGTGCTCACCTTGGTGAGGTCGCAGATCGGATTATCCCCAGGTCGGTGCTCGCCTTGGTGAGGTCGCTTGTCAAATATCAACAATTTCTATTTTGTATATATACAAATCTCATCCATGATTCCACGAACTTTTCATTTACGAAGTTTTTATTTTAGCAAATTTAAATAGTTTGCATAAGTAGTAAATTCTAAAACATTTGTTTTGTGGGTAAAAAAAACGAAGAGTGGTCTTTTTTGTTCAATTAAAACATTCCATTTCAGTCGAAAGTCAAAACACGATAACGTAAAACCAAGGTTCTAAAAGGCGTAATGCGTGACGATACGTGGAGGTCGAGTCATGGACTAAGCGAGCTTAGACGAAGCATATGCGTAAAAATGCGTTTTCTTATTTTAATATTATTTTAATTTTTAATCATTTAAACATAATATTTACTAAACATTTAAAACAAATTTATAAGAACTTTATACTTCTTTTCAAAGTTTCTAACAAAAATATAAGTTTCAAATTTAAATACAAAATAGTAAGTAAATAGTATAGGAACTTAAATTTTATCTAACTCTTTATCGGATTCTAATTCAATACATCTTCTTCATCTAATTCGTCATCCGTGTCTTTTAATACAAAATCCTCTTCGTTGGATTCCCTTGTATCATTTTCCATCATATTATACTCCTTATCATCACAACCCTCTTAAGAAATTATATACTGTAAATAAGATTCATTGGTCACTTCTCTTCATCATCACAACCATCTTAAGAAATTATATACCGTAAATAAGATTCATCGCTCACTTGACTTTTGGGTTCAAATGGTTATTTTGATTTTAAAGTAGGGCAAACTGAAGAAATTAGCATTTAATAATTTTTAACTTAAAAGAATTGTATAAATTAAAAAAAAAAAAGGGTAATGCGCTCCTTGGCGCGCTTTAGCGGTCAACAATTGTCGTTGACCGCTAAATAAAAAGCTAACCCACTTGACTTGGCGTTTTGGCCACGCCTCACGCCAAGGTGCACCTAAACGGCCGCTCAGGCGCACCTTTTAGAACACTAGCGTAAAACTAAGTAAATTCTACTACATATTAAAAAAAAAAACGAAAAATGGGAATCCTAGCCCCTCTTGCCTTGATGGCTACGAATTCAACTTCTTCCCACAGGGTTATGGGTTCAAGACTGGTTCACCTGCGAAATAAAATACCTCCCCCTTTCTGCATTGAGCATTATAGATTTACATCTCCATTCAATTTGATATTTCAACTTTATCTAAACTTTAATTTTACCTAAAAGAAGCAAACAATGTTCAAAAATCCCACAAATTCTTACAATGTTACAAGTTGTAACAACTAACAATTAGCATATTGAAATTCGAACCAAGAAGTTCTTACAACGAAAGAATAAATTTGCATATTTTTTTCATGGACGGGGCACGCATGCAAACATGTACATATGCAAAAGATACATGATCAGAAAAGAGGAGGTGTTGCTGGCCAATGTTCTTCTCCCCATTATATTCCATTGATCAATATAAGAGGCGATGCTAATGTTTGCACACTAGAGATGAGCAAAACAAGATTTCGCGGCTAATCCTAGACGACTTTAAAGGCGTTGAATATGCTAGCAAGAGGTGCAAATGAAGTAGAAGTAAACCTGCATACCGAACAGCAGCACAGAATGAGAACTATTCCATCAAACTCTGAAGGATATCAAAGAAACCTTGTCATTTGAGCTGAAAAAATATATAGTGACCTTAAATCTAATTAAATAGGAACAAGTCGCAAAATCTCAGCATTCGAAAGCGCTCCTTCAAAAAATGATGGAATGATGCCAATACACACGTATTAGAAAATGTGCTTAGAAGGTTTCTATACAACATCGTCGATATTGCATCTTGATCTTGTGAATTCTAATCACATGAAAACTCTATTCCACACTAGGCTTCCCTAAAATTTATTTTAACACTTTGAAAGACGATTCAGAAAAAAAAAAAATCATAACAAACATGGGAACAAGTAATGATATGTAAATGCAATCTTGCAGATCAAAATTTCTAGCTTCCACAAAAAATTTACCTCGAATAAAGACAGCAGTTCGAGTTCTATAAAAAACATAACAAGAAATACACAAGAACCATCTTTCTAATCCTTCTTTTCACCCGCCTCAACTTTCGGTTTTTTAGCCGTAGCCTGTGAATACAAGAAAGTGCCAAATATGGCAATAGCTGATCCAAGTGCATTCAATGGCCTAACCGGATTCCTGAAGACCAAAACAGTAGCGATGATTACCACCACTCTCTTCATAGTGTTACCCACCGAGAATGTAAGCGGGCTAATGTCATCAAGTGCTTGGTATGACGATTGATTATATAGATGGTAAAACACTCCAGATAATATCACCCATAGGTAAAATGTCAATGGTTTTCCAATACTTGCAATAGCTTTATCATACCCTGCAACCCATTGAGACCCTTCCACAAAAACAGCCACTGGAAATAGATAGAGCAATGAGATAATACTAATCCAACCATACAAATTCAATCCATCGACTTCCTTGAAATTCTGCAAACTCTTTTTCGAGTAAATGTTTCGAAGTACAAATCCAACATTGCTTATCATAGCACCCCACAGTCCTCCAAAATTGAAGGAAACTTCAGTGACAGCAGCCAATGAGCAACCAAAAACAATTGGGAGAATTGAAAGCCACACTTTTAATGGATATGAATCACCAAGAAAAGATGAAAACACCACTGAAAAAACAGGCTCTGCAGATTTAATTACATGAGTGAAAGAAACAGCCACTTTCGAGAATGAAACACATGCTGAAATGTGGCCTATAGTGTGGAAAAGTGCAGGTCCAAGAAGTGCAACAATAAAGGACTTATTGATTTTGGGGCAAGGCTGAAGCTTTAGAGACCATAGAATAAACATCCAAACAGATCCACAAAGCAACTGAAATGATGCAAGAAGCCATGGATATGGGAAAATATTCAACACCTTTTTATTATAAATGTTGAAAACTATGTTCTGAAAGTACCATAGACCAAAAATAAGAGCTAACTTCAGATTCTTATTTGGCTTTGAAACTTCAATTTCTCCATCTGGGCTGGCTTCTTGTGGGGATTCAGAAGCTGCTCTGGCTGAAAATCTTGAAGAAAATCCAAAAGGGTTTGTCAATATTTTTCCAAAATCTGATCTTGATTTGGAGATCTGGCACAAAGGTTCTTCAGAATGCCTAAATAAGACTCCAATATTAATTTTCGAAGTGGGTTTTTTAAATGGATGAAAGGCAAACTGTGGATTTTTGTGTCTGTTCACAAGATTTGGATCGAAAAGTGAAGCATCTATGGGATACTTATGACTGGATTTAGAGAAAGTGATATTTGAGGAAGGAAAAAGATTCAAAGACAACATTTTTAGAGTAAAAAGAGAGAAGAAGTCGAGGATTCCTCAGAGAGTGCAACTGAAAAGTAAGAAAGCCAGAAATTCGAGGGTTCTTTGAAGAGTCGAAGTTGGCTACTCAAATATCAATCTGGAGGTTGAGGTTTGGAGTGTTTTTCTCTACTAATCTTCTTTTTTCATTTATTAACATATTTTTGGTTTTATTTATTTTTTGAAAAAATCTTTATTTTATTTAAGACTATCGCACGTGTTCGACACAAATAATAAAGAAGGTTAAGTGATCCTTGTTGGTAAGTTTGTACTTGTAATAGTTACGTCATCATCTGAATCCATATATTGTACTTACATAGTACATGTTTGGTAAAGCCTAAAATTACTTATAAGTGAATAGTTGGTATGCTGTCAAAATTTATCATCTTTCCTTTGCCCAACATTTTCATAGTACCCGTCTCTTGGTATACCTATATTCTCATGTATGTAATTGTAAATTTCAAATTAGGATCGTCTATTGTCCTAAATTTAGGTAACAATATTCTTCGTCAATTGAGTACAAAAGCAAACCCACTATTCCCCTGGAACTCAAGGATCACTAGCTATTTCAAGAAAGGCGATGTGAAGGATGCCCGCAGACTGTTCGATGAAATGCCTCAAAAGAACGTAGTGACTTGGAACTGCATGATTTCAGGGTATGCCAAAAATGGGATGGTTTGCGAGGCTCGTAAAGTCTTTGATTTGATGCCAATTAAGAATATAGTATCATGGACGGCAATGTTAAGCGGGTACGCAAAGAATGGAAGATTAGAAGAGGCGCGGAGATTGTTTGATGCGATCGAAGATAAGAATGTGGTTTGCTGGAATTCCATGGTTTCTGGGTATGTAAGTAATGGGAGATTGGAGGAGGGTAGGGCATTGTTTGATGTGATGCCAGTGAAAAATGATGTCTCATTCGCGATAATGATTGAAGGGTATTTTCAATATGGAGTTATGAGGGAAGCCAAGAAATTGTTTGATGAATCTCTGAATAAAAGCGTGTTTCTTTGTAATGCTATGTTGGCAGGTTATAGTGAAATGGGGTGTGTTGAGGAGTCGTATGGTTTGTTTGTGAGAATGTGCAAACGTGATTCAGCTTCTTGGACTAGCATGATAACATGTTTCTTCAGAGTAGGGGACATAGAGAGAGCTAGGAAATTGTTTGAGGAGATGCCCGAGAAGGATGTAGTGGCTTGGACTGCAATGATTCGGGGTTATTTGAATTATAATAAGATTGAGTTGGCACAAGAATTATTCAATAGAATTCCAGATAGGGATGTTATTGCATGGAACTCAATGCTTGTTGGTTTTGTTGAGAATGGAAAATTCCATGAGGCTCTTGATCTATTTACTAGGATGCCCGTGCGGGACATAGTTTCGTGGAATTCAATACTATTTGGATATGTGCAACAAGAAGATACGACTAGTGTTAACAAATTTTTTGAAGAGATGCCTAGGAAGGATGAAACATCATGGAACACTCTGATTTGTGGATACCTTGGCGAGGAAGCGTTGGTTTTGTACATCCAGATGTTGCAAAACGGATTTAAGCCGAATCAGGTTACATTATCTACTGTGATATCTGTTTGTGGTGTTCATTCGATACAATTGTTCGGAAGAGGGATGCACAACTTTGTGGTCAAGAGTGGTTATGAAATTGACAGAATGATAGCATGCTCATTGATTTCCATGTATTCTAGATGTGGCTTCATAAGTGAGGCTTATTCAGTATTTGAAAAGATGACAAATCGCGATACTGTAGCATGGAATGCCATGATTGTGGCGCAAGCATATCATAATTCTGCTAAAGAAGCCCTTAATCTTTTTTCTCGCATGATTCAATCTGGATCACAACCCGATCATGTTACTTTTCTTGCACTCTTGACTGCCTGTGCTCATTCCGGACTGGTCAGTGAAGGCTGTGAATACTTCAGTTTAATGGAGCAGTGGAATCTGATACCTAAACCAGAGCACTATGCAACCATGGTTGATCTTCTTGGTAGATCAGGCTTGCTTGCTGAAGCTTTTGAGTTAGTCAAGAAATTGCCTGTGGATCTTCCAGCATATGCTTGGGAAACATTACTTAGTGCTTGTAGAGTCCACGAAAACTTTGAACTAAGCAATTTTATAGCTCGGAAACTTTTAAGCTCCCAACCTTCTAATGTCAGCATGCATGTGCTTCAATCGAATATATATTCTGTACATGGGATGTGGAAGGATGCGGCATGCATTAGAGCTATGTTGAAGCAACAACAATTAAAGAAAGAATTGGGATGTAGCTGGATTGAGATAAATGGTCACGTCTCTTGCTTTTCTTATAATGAAAAATCTCATACTCGAAGTGAAGACATATACAGAGAGTTAGTGAGGCTTTCTGTAGTCGTTCAGGAGGTTGGGGCATAGATGCATTGAGGCTTCCTTTTCTGTTCTTTCTGAATAGATCTTCATTGCATAACCTCGTGAACATATATGTGCCATTAAAAGATAATCTGATGCATCTGCATAGAGTTTGGATTTTTCAGGACGACTCAATTCTGTGAATGCAAAAATTGGTTGTCATGCACAATTCTTTTGAGGTCCGTTAAAATGCTTATGCAAAGGCTGGCTCTTGGTAGGAAAGCTCCCTGTACTTTGCGAAGAAAAGGTTAAGTTCAGATGATAAAGTGATTTTTGCAAGTGGATTAGAAGCTGACAGGAGACAAGTTTCTGAATATTTATCGGGCAAATAGTGAAAATCGTATAGAAAAATCTCTGAACCATAGTTCACTTGTAACAAAAGCTTTCATGGTTGCATTCCCATGTGCAATCAAACAGGTAAATTGCTCGTTTTCATCATACCTAAAGCTTCTTCTTGGGCTTGTAATGTTTATAATTACATTTGCAAATCGACATTGGTGCATACTACATACTCTTTGTTCTTCCTCACAGTCTCCACCTTAAGCCTGGTAGAATCAGACATAATTTAAATTTGTGCTTTGCTGCCACCTCAGCTATAGTTTGGGCGGACATAATTTATCAACTTGAGCTTACATTTGTTAGATTGCTGATGCTTTGAGGAAGTTACTAAGAGTCGTTTCATAATGAGCGTCTGAATGTGTGAAGTAGCATGTTTCTACTAATAGCATGAGAATGCATGAGAATTCTTCTTATGAATGAAAATATTGCCGTATAGTTTTCTTCTCTTTATTGGTTCCTATAAACATCGCATTTCAGTTTCTTTCTTTCTTCCTTCTTCTTTTGCAGTTCTCTATGTTTTGAGTGAGCCATCAGATGGTGTTTATCTTATTTTGTTCTGTAGCATGGAGAAAAAGCTCTTGAAGCCTGACAAAGAATACATAGTTGAAAAATATTGTTGCAAGTTTAAATTGCCAAAAACCAGAGTTAAAAGAGTTCGTGTGTTCGAGGGCAAATACAAGATCTTCGACCTCTGCAAAAAAAGGGCTTGTGTATGAGACAAGTTGCAGCAGTCATCATCTCATGGAAAGTTCTTACACTGGATCAATGAATGAAAGCCTAAATAGTATGTGAATCTTTTATGGATATGCATATAAAAGCCTTCAAAATTCCTATTTATTATTTGTTTGAATATTCAATTTCGTCGTAGAATTTTCAGATTTGTTTTCAAATACATTCATTCTTTGTCAATGGTTTAACAATCTGTATCTATCTTCTTAGACTGCCAAGTTTTTGTCTCTATTTATACAATAAAAAAAATAATAAGAACCAAAAAGAATAAGAACATGATGCAGAGCCGCAACTAGTAGGAGAACACAGTCAAGTCCTTTATCACTTAGGTTAGGACCACATTTGGATATTCACACCAAGCACGATTCGTTTGGACCTTATTACGAGAATCTTAGGTCTATTCTTGTGTTCAAGTGATTCTTTGCATCAGATTATGTATCCATTATTAACCATGTAACATTATGATTGTGATCATCACCACATTTAATCCCAAGATTCGACACTTCTCTATTAATAATTCACATTTCAGCGTATCAAGGATTTTGCATATGCTTGGAGCAGTGTGAAGCGAGGAGATCAAATTTCAGCCTATGCGAATCTAAGCGTAAAAAAATATTTAAGCGTGGAGGTCAAGTTCCACCAGTTATTAGTATCACACAAAGGCAGAGAAAGGAAGAGGTTAGAGGAAACCTGATGTCTCCTCTTCCACCCTCCATCATTCACAAGGAATATCTCTTTTCTAGTTTTTTCCTTTTTTTTTAGATGCATCTATTCAAAAATCTCTCTAAATGTACGTACGTACCATTGCAAGAATGAAACAATAGTAACATAAAAAACGAGGGGTAGTTTATGATGTACAAATGAAATGACAAACTAGTTAAAAACAATTATGTAATTTACAAATATATATTTATTATCATTAAATGATAGATTATATGTTACTAAAAATGATAATACAAAAGAAATGAATGGCGGATAAGTAAATAATAGTTTTGATTTTAAAATAGATTATAAGTTACCCTAAGTTTGAGAAATTAATTTATAAGTTAATAAAAAAAAAGGTATTATTATAATGCCATATTGCATAGGCTTATATTCCATTGTCATCATTTTACTGAAAATTCTTCACGAGATGATGATAAGTAATGTTTCTGCGTCAAGTTTCACACACTTGCACACCCAGTACTCTAATAATTCCCAAGATTTCTCATTTTTCCATAAACTAAACTCCTGCAAATCCATTAAAGAACTCAAACAAATCCATACTTTAATTATAAAAACAAGCCCATCACTCCGTACCCAACAAATTTTGTACACAAAAATCATATCCTTTTCTGCTTCCATATTTGAATTTACAGATTTCAGCTACATTTATACCCTTTTAGTGCGATTACCTGTCCCAGTTATATCAGTGTATAACGATATTATTAAATACCTTTCAGGTTCAAGGAGTAAGAAGAGTTCTTCAATTGCATTGGTTTTGCATTGCGAATTGGTTGAAAAAGGCTTGTTTGGTGATAATTACACGTACCCTTTTGTTCTCAAAGCATGTGCCCAGTTGTGCGCGCTGAGAGAAGGGGAAATGGTGCATGCCCATGTGATTAAAAATGGATATGTGATGGATTTGTATGTGGTCAACACGTTGATGCGGTTATATGGGATTTGTGGGAGAATTGGGGATGTTAGAAAGGTGTTTGATAAAAGTCCTCATTGGGACTTGGTTTCCTGGACTACTTTGATTCAAGGGTACGTGGATAATGGGTTATGGCAGGAAGGGGTTAAGGTGTTCTTTGATATGTGTGAAGCAGATTATCGAGCCGATGAGAAAATGATGGCTGTCGTGATTTCTGCGTGTGCTAAATTGGGGGATTTGAGCTTGGGGAGGAAGTTGCATGAGTATATATGCACTCAAGGGGTAAATGTTGATGTTTATGTTGGGAACTCAATGGTGGATATGTATATGAAATGCGGTGATATCGAATCTGCTCACAAGGTTTTTAATCAAATGCCAGTGAGAAATGTGGTTTCTTGGAATTCTATTATTTTGGGGCTGGCAGAGAGCGGGGATTATGAAGAAGCCTTGAGGTTGTTCCGCAAAATGCAAAGAAAAGGAATTGAGCCAGACGAGGTTACTTTAGTCGGTGTACTCAATTCATGTGCTAATCTCGGGGTACTTGAATTGGGGAAGTGGATTCATGCTTATGTGGATAAAAATCAAATTGAAGTGGATGGGTTTATTGGCAATGCTCTTATTGATATGTATGCGAAGTGTGGAAGCATAGATGACGCCCTTGAGGTATTTGAAGATATGAATCGTAAAGATGTTTATACATATACCACTATCATCGGAGGGCTAGCCATGCACGGGAAAGGGGAAACAGCGCTTAAGCTGTTCTCTGAGATGTGTGAACTCGGCATACAGCCAAACAAGGTGACATTCATTGGCATTCTGACAGCATGCTGTCATGCAGGACTTGTGGACGAAGGCCATAGACATTTTGCAGAAATGTTAGAGTTGTACAACATAAAACCTCAAACCGAGCACTATGGCTGCATGGTCGACCTTTTGGGTCGAGCAGGGTTGATAAATGAAGCTGCTGAGTTTGTCGAAAACATGCCTATCAAGCCTGATGTGCTGATTTGGGGATCATTGCTTGGAGCTTGCAGGATCCATGGGAAACTTGACCTTGCAGAAAGAGTAATGGAGAAGTTTGTAAAGTTAGAACCTGAAGAAGATGGTGCATACGTACTCATGTCAAACATTTACGCGGCTGAAAAGAAATGGAGTGATGCATTTCAGCTGAGGAAAAGAATGAAAAGAGGTAAAATGAAGAAAAACCCTGGATGCAGCTCAATTGAATTGGATGGCGTTGTTTATGAATTTCGTCATGGGGATAAAGCACACTTAAAGTCGAAAGAAATATATATGTTGCTTGATAAACTGAAACACAATTTATATGATACTGAACACTTGATAGATAACTCTGTATATTTACAGTAGACAATTGATGATGATAGACAAATGGTTCACATCATAATGATACACAAGGATAAAGTAACCCACAATTATCACTCTGTTTTGGCAGATAGTTTGACAGTTTAACCGTGCCCTATTGTATCTTGGGATGAGTTTACTAATAACACATTTGCACACAGTTAACGGGGTGGAATGAAAATCATTATGTACATGTAGCACAATCGTTTTCGTAAAGAATAATGGTACTCGTACAGAATGATTTACATACAGACGAGGTGTCAAAAAGAGTTTTTGAGTTTTTTTTTTTTACCATATCTTATGTACATGTAGCACAACCGTTTATAAAAAATCATCATGATCATTACATGGTTTAGAGAATGAGATAATCAACTATTTGTCTCTTAATCAACATATTTTAGTAAAGGAATCAGCAGTGGGAAAAGTCTAGCATAAAAAGACTATTCTTGATACATCCTTGAGTAGTTTAATCAAGTTGAGACAGCAATGTTGATAATGAAATATATTATTATCAATTTAATTATATAACTAAATAATAGAAATGGTTCCTACAAATAAAAGCTACAATGAAGACAAATCCTAATCAATTTTTAAAATTAATGAGAGGTTATTAGCATATATAATTCAACATAGACCACCTAAGAAATCAGTAAACAATTGTATAACAAATGAGGAACCAAGTCTCAAATCTTGACAACTGGCATAGATTTTCCAACAATCTTGACATAAAGAAACCAGTTGTTGAAGTCAGGACAGAAGACAGCCTGCAATATAAAAATTGTATCCATAATGTGAAATCAATTGGCCCTCAAAAGTCAAAAGATTGCAAAATCATTGTATACAACGTCAAATATTTTCATATGCCCATCTTTGTAACTTCCGCAAGAACATACTTTTGACGTGACATTACAGACATATCCTACGTATGATGCATCCTCCGTAATTTTCTTCTGCTGGCATACGAAAAGATCAAGATCAAAAACTGATGATATTTGGTTTTTTCAATGCCAAGCCCTCCGATTTCGCGTTCCAATTCTGCTCCCGATAGCTCTAAACGTTCACACTCATTGTTCCACTCCGGTGTGCACAAGTCCGTGCTCTCGGCTGGCTCCATGGCAACGGCCAGGCCAAAGCAACTCGGCGACTTTATCAAGAGAAAAGACAGTCCACCGTCCAAGAATACAGGGCTGACTGAAGAGAATCTCCAGGAGTTTAATAGCAGAAACGCAATTCTTGAGACAAGGTACTCTACATGCAGCCCTTATTACAAGGGCCTAACAGATTTTTCACTTGATATCAATAGAGGAAAGCAGTCAGGATCCAGTCCTGGAAGAGAAAGCCATGCAGCTACTATTGTCAGTTCTGCTTCCAAATCAAGTTTTGTAGTCAAGGTGCAAAAAGGGAGTACTTCTAGCTATACTGGGAAAAACCGTGAAAAATCATCTTCATCATTGAGTTCTTTCTGGAGTAAGAGCAAAGGACACACTCATGATGTGACTTCAGATTCAACATCCTCAAAAGCAACTGCTACGGGAATGATAATAACAAAGATCAGAACAAAAACAAAGACGAATGATTCAGAATTGGAGCGGAAGAAAGTCAGTTTGACTGCCCAAAGGAATGAAGATACTACTGGTTTATCAAATAAGAAGCCCTTGAATGAGAGAGAACAAGAACTACCACCCACCATTCTGTCGCCAACTTCACCGCCGAAAATATCATCACTAACTATACGAGACACGCTTTTGCCACCATCTCCATCACTACAACTACTAACACCACTTGCACAAACACCACCTATGGCAGCAGCTCAAACTCCAGCAACTGAAGATTACCCACCACAAATATCATCACAAACTACACAAGAGCCGATTTTTACACCGTCTCCACCAATACAACTACCACCACCGCTTGCACAAGCACCACCTGCGGCAGGAGCTCAAACTCCAGCAACTGAAGACGTCGTTTTACAAAATGAGGAAACGAAGAGAACAGGAAATGATAGAAAATATGTATGGGCCGACAACTATAGGCCCTTTTATTTGAAAGATTTTCTATGCAATCGAAGAACAGCACTTTGGCTAAAAGATATGGTAAGTAAATTTTGTCATTTCTCTTATGTTTTAGACCTTTTTCACTACTACGAAAAGGGTTCCTACTGTGTTATTTTTCCAAGCAGGTTAAAGCAGAAGAATGCGGTCACTTCATTTTTGAAGGACTGCCAGGAGTGGGAAAGAAAACTATGATTTGGGCTTTGCTTAGAGAAGCCTTTGGAGTGGACAACGTACAGGTGAATTCTACAAACAATAGACGAATAATATAGCTATCCTGATTATCGCAATTTGCAGAAATAATATGCTTCAAACAGAAATCAAACTCAGGATTGATAGAAGTGTTGAAAATTTCTAGCATAAAGTGAATTCTTAACGATATTTATCATCCATAAGTTGTAAAAAGTAAAGCGGCTATAGAGCTTGTTTTATATCTGAAGGTTCAGTTGGTTGTATGCCTGTAAATAACTAGCTAAATTGACAAGTTGAAAACAAGCTAATCAAGTAAAATACAAGCCTTCGCCTTCATCTTATATCCCACTTTTTCTTCCTAAACAATTATAATTTCTACTTATCTTCATGCATGTATCATCAACCATTAAATTCTAGCCAACACCAATTACTCACTATACCATTCTTCCACACTATTCCATAGAAAACCATCAACATAAGGTCAAGTTTGTCAATTATTCTGTTATAGAACTCAAAATTAGGTAGCTAAAATCAAGTTTCTCTTCATTAACATAGAAAAATGTATAGAAGAAAGTCTTAAAATTACGTTATAACCACATATGCATTTCCCTTGAATAATAACTGGTGCAATATTGATATGGGCATTATTGTGTGTCACAAATAGTAGTCCTTCCCACTTTTATAAGTGTATAAATTGATATTGTATATTACATAATCTCATCGTACAGGAATGAAACTTTATAAACGATAGTGTCTTCAGGTGCTGTTAAATAGTAAAATTCTTCGAATATCCCAGATTGATGTCCAAGCAACACTTTCCACATATAATTTTATAGTTACTGATAAATTTTAATTTATTATCAACAGGCAAGGGAGGAGTGCAAGGAATTTTATTTGAAGGTATACTCCATGTTTGTATTATCATAATTAAGTGCATGGATTCCCATAAACCAGGAGAAACTACATTCTTCTCCATATTTATACATAAATGGCATGTAAAAACATGAGAGCTTTTCATTGTGAATCATTACTTCTTTCCTTTCTTTGTCAGTCTGTCAATAGAATTAGACCAGGAACTATCAGAAGAAGCACATGGTAAGAAAATGAGTAGGCTACCACAGTGACATTCGGAGTTATATTGCTTAGAGAATATAATAAATTCACAACAGAATAAAAAAGTCAATACCTTTGTCCAATACCTCAGTTACTAGTCAACAGGAGAAGTAGCATTTTGCTAGTTAACAATTTCGATTTTGTGTGAGAACGTAATGAGCTTTCAGAGCAAATAGCAGAGTCCATACTCATAAAGATTCAACCGCTTGAAACCCATCACGAGATTCTAACAGTGCTTGTATACCCCCCAAAATGTGCTTGCTGCTCTTGAAATCTACCCAAATTGCACATACTTCTCACCGAGTAGGCCTGCCTAGATTTAAAATAAGACAGAGAAGACAACATCCAAAATGCTTAGCAAGACTATCCAATTTCTCAACACACATGAATTTTATAAATGTTGATGGCATATTCATCACAGGGAGAACGAGTGGGCAGTGTCCTGGTAAATTTAATGGTGTCACAACAACACATTGAAGTCAATCTCTCTGAACTAAAAGGTTACGAGAAGCACATCCTTATTGAACTTATTAAAGAGAGAAGTACCAAGTTGTCCAACAAAGCTTTGCAGGGAAATCACGGGGACTGCAGAGGTAACACATGTGAAATACTCTTTAAGAAAAACTATTTTTACTTGAAAAAATGCTGAGAAAATGACAAATTATTTTGTCCATATAATCTATGCAGCAATCATTCTATATGAGGCAGACAAGATATCTACTGATACCCTGACATATATCAAGTGGATATTAGAGAAGTTTAAGGGGTGTAACAAAGTATTCTTTTGCTGCAATGATCTCTCAAGGCTGGAGCCTGTAAAGTCACTGTGCACTGTTGTTCAACTCCTCCCACCTTCTATTGAAGAGGTAGAATGCTCATACTCTTTAGGGATATTTGGTAAGGTAGATTGACCAATACTGGATAATGTAAGAAAAAGAAAAGAAGTTAAAATCTTTTCTATTATAATATCTAGTCGCATCTAGCAAGATGTACCAAATAACCCCTTCATGTCTCAAATTCAGCACACACTTACCTTCAACTTACTAGTCTCTTAGCTCTTACCTTCACTTTTAATTCTCTCTTTTCCAGATTGTAGAAGTTTTGGAATTAATTGCAACGCAAGAAGGAATACATTTACCTAACCAGTTGGCGGTCAAGTTTGCTAACAACTCCAACAATAACCTGAGACAAGCCATCCGCTCATTTGAAGCTACCTGGCACTTCAAGTAATGCTCATCTACTGATACATCCATTTTTCATTTGTGTATACTTGAAGTCCATGTTCTTTTTTTCATGGTCAAAATTATTCTTACCTTATTTATTTGATGATGTGGTTTCAGTTCATACTTGACTGAAGATCAAGCTATCAAGAATGGGTGGGAAGATAAAATTGCAAATCTTGCTATAAAGATAATGCAAGAGCAAACCCCAAAGCAGTATGTGTCAATTCTAAAGCTTTGTGATTCTAACATTTGGAAAATATCAGTCTCATTAACCCTGAGGGTTGCTCAATTGGTCAAACCTTGGGTTTGCTCCCCAATGGTCACCAGCTCGAGTCCCCTCAGGGTCACTGAGGTGAGTATCCGTCAGTAAACTTTAGGGTCCCGTGAGATTAGTCGAGGTGCGCGCAAGCTGGCCCGAACATCCACGGTTATTAAAAAAAAAAAAATATCAGTCTCATTAATTTTATATATGTGCATGTTGTTCTAAGTTAACAAAATTAACATACAAGTTAATAAATTTTAAAATAAATAACTTTTCCATCGATTAAATTTGAAAACAAATTTTTGAAAGTAACTCAATAATTCCTATCTTAATGTCAAAATAAGTCAACTTTTTCTACATATTATAAAAAAAAAAAGTAACACATCTAAACGTGTTTGGTAACAAAATTTTACTCAAAGTAAGTTTGACTTCTAAGCATAGCCAAGACATGCACTAATCAACGATTGATTCAAAATGTCTACACCTAGCACAGATCTAACAGTGAAAATCATTTACTTCCATAGGCTATATAATATCCGAGGAGAACTACAAAATCTAATAGAGTATGCTGTAGCTCCAGAGTTCATATTCAAAGTAAGAAAATCCTAGTCCTTTGTCTTCCCTTAGTAATTAAATCTTATATTAACTAATTCTCTCTTGTGCAGACCCTTGTTGAAGAATTGAAGAAAAATCTTGATAAGTACTTGCAGCCGCTATTTGACAATTTTTGTAATAAATACAGTGTATGAATTCCAGTAAATCAAATGATTTATTTCACATTCCAAGGATTTTTTTTTCCAAAACATAAAAAAACATAGCACGAGAAGTAACCATTTTTATTTTGACCAGAGAAATCATGAAGCCAAGAAGCTCATGGCGTCTGCATGTGCATGGGATCAACGAGCAGAACTTATTAAAAAAACTGATTCTCGAAAGAATGTGGAACAGTTTATGAGGATTGAAGGTAAGATCAGCACAAATGATACAAAATCACATGACCAGAAACGAATTTTATTTTTATCTTTTACCAATTTACACGTATGAAGGTCAGAAATTAATTACGAGTAAAGATTTGGATAATGTTTCAAGCATGTAAAAGACAAAAGGACTTGGACAATACTTGAGTTTAACTTGACACAAAAATTCTCCACGATTCATTCGAGGAGGGATACAAAGTACTTGCATTCAAAATCTTGATTCTGAAAAGTTTGACAAAATGCTAAAACGTGTCTGATTAAAGACCAGAAACGTTGCAGGCTTCTAAGTGGCTTCAGATCAGCCTGTCGTCCAAAATCATCCATCTGAACATCAAACTATGTAAGTATTTAGTAACTAATGTAAACATCAAAATACCATGTACTCTAAAACATCTAAGTATCTGAGCTTCTCTAGTTATTGCTTAGATCTAGATTTTTACTAATTCCTAATATCACCATTTCACGAGCTATAAAGAGGGACATATTTCTGGAGTAATGCTATTCATCCCTACTGGGGTTACAAACACAGTCTAGGTGGCTCTAAATGATAGGTTAAATGAAAAATGAAATTAAATGATTTCACCTATCATTTAATGTCACATTAACACCACCTAGACTGTGTTTGTAACCCCACTGGGGATGAATAACATTAATCTATTTCTGCCTACAACATAAAAACAGAAGGTCACCTAAAAGCATGGTCCTTTTCAACTTGATCAACGTTAACTATAGTAGGAAATAAAAAATAAAAGAATGGTTTTGCGAAATTGGGATGTATTGTGCTAAGATTGTGTGCTTAAGAAAAATTAATTTGGGTTCAAGGAATCAGTATTTTTTAGGAACAAAGAAATCATTCAGGTAGATGGGTGCAAGTGTTTGTTGCCACCTATAAGCGAAGCAAAGAAGAATAAAATGATAAGAAAGAAATTCAAGAAGTGATGAGAATTTTATGTCTGTTCCGGCATATCATAATATCCCATATTACATCCTTCATCCATTTACCTCGGATGCTACTGTAATAAGCAATAACTTCGCTGCTATTCTATCTGTAAAATGAGACTTCTATTAAATAGTTCAGTGTTATGTTCATTTGTTAGCAGGTTCTCGTATACATGCTACTCTTACTCTTCATCTTGCAGAGAACCTATGCTTTTACTTGACACATAAATGAATAGCAATTGTCATTACCTAACTGACTAATATACCATGAGAAGGGGGAAAAAAAAGTTTGAGCATCACAATCATTTAGTCACAGACTTTGCGTGCTCATACAAGATCTTATTTTATGTGCATAGAATGTAATCATAATTGTTCAATATTTAAGTGTGCTACATGATTCACTTTCTGCATCTTTCCGCAGAGTTCATAGCGAAATTCATGAGTTGGTACAAGAGCTTGGTTGTAAAGAACAAGGAGATTTGTCCAGGTGCACTCTAAGGATGATACTGGCAGTTTGATTTGCCTTTCTTTCATATTGATAAGAATATAATTATAGAAAAATGCCTAGCACTCAAGTTTTGTCATAACTTGAAGAAAGCATATAAAAGATAAAAATGAAATTTTTTAGTAAATGCCTTGTTTGGCATACCTTAATACAACTATAAAGTTGTATATACCCTTTAATTCTTGGTATTCTTAAAATAAATGATTCTCTCTTAAATTTCCATGCTTGGAAGAACTGCATGTGAATCTCTCTTGAAGCATGAGCTTGAAGGGATGAGTTTTTTTTTTTCTTTTAACATCAATAAACAGTACACAACACATTCTCATTTTACTAGCCATTAAAGCACAAGGAACTCTTTATTTTCTACTCATAGCCATTCATTAAACTCAAAATCTATCTATAAAAAAAATATAATAGGCCAAACATACCCAATCAGTATAATGTCAAAATAGGAATATGTTGTACCATTTGATCTAAAAGCTTAAATTATTAGAGAGTCATGTGTATATCATCTAAATTGTCTTCATCGTGCCCTCGTGTGTAGGCTAGATACATATTTCCCATTAAAAGGACTAACACATGCACAATTTTAATAAATGAATCTTTTAGCTTTAGCAACAAAGTTCTGGTCTTATAGTTGAACTTTTTTGAGCCTGTCCGTCGTGGTCCAGCTCATGAACTTAAAGAACATGAACGTAAAGGCATCTAAGGCACCAAATAGCATTAAAGCATATTTACACTGTATAACCATCAAAGCATTCCCAGTAAGCTAGTCATTTTGCCAGCGTTTCTTGTCCCAACACAAAAATAACTGTCAACTCCTTCAACGACCTAAAATTGCATGTAACACGTGGTCACATCAACGTCTAATACTGCCAAGCTGATCTTGATTGATGATAATCCCACAACACAGTATGGCAGTCTCATTGTCGATGTTCAATCTCTGTCCCATGCCTCCCTTGACATTGCCTATTCAGTTCACAAGCAGGCTCCATACAAGCATGCCCCAGTACTCTCCAGCTCCACAATTTATTTTGGAGGCCACCCATTTCGTGTTGGTGGCATTCAATAGCTATCCTACGCTGCCCCACACATAGCTTCTTCAGTTAAAGAGCTACCTCAATACATGAATAAACCATGCTCTCTGTCTTCACTATCAGTCATGGAGACAAACGCCATTTTCTAGTGTTATGGCTTACAGACGTTTCGACTAATCTCGACATCCCACTCCTGAAACCATCTCGATGCTACCTATCTTTGTGCCAACCCTGTATCTACTCCTAGATGAAACATGCCAGTCTACTATTACTTTGTCCATGTCCACGTCAAAGTTACAAATAACTCTCTTAAAAGTCTCCCATGTCTCTGCTCACGACCTCACCAAGCTGCATTTGTCCAGCGCATTTCTTCGCACTTTTTTGCCCCAAGGTCAACATTTCAGATGGAAACACCTTCTTCTGCGAGAATATTAGGTTAGAATTACAATTCACTCTCATATTGAAGAAAAACCTTATACCAACCCTTAATTCCCGCATCAATTCACTCTTTCATTTTTATTTTTTTTTTCGTATAGGCTTATTGATGTAGATTACTCGGTTAGGAATACCCCCTTGTGCTTTTTGTATATAAACGTGTAGAAGAGTGTACAACAATGAAAACAATATCGGCACAACTAACATTTTTCCTTTCATATTTTCCTGGCTATTTGCTCTTTAAAACCATGAAGATTCTGGAAACCAATAAACTGCGAATCATAAATTAAAATACACAGACACGAACCTGTAACAAAGCTCATTTCAAATTTTCTTGAAATCAAGTTCTCCCTCAATAACAAAATGTCCACGACAAACTGGAAAACACTATTCACCACTTGCGCCTTCTCATTGGCAGAAGCAGTCTCGCACTCGATGATAGTGTACCTGCATGACTGCATTAAAAATTGGCTGATAGTGAAGCAGAAGAAGAAAGTTCATATGTTCTTGATTAAAGAAAAGTAGATGAAGGAAAATTGGTTGACGTGAAACGATCGGCGCGGCGGCAGCGGAGTGGGGGTGTACACGGAGGGACGGGCTTCAACGGCTTTTTCCTGCCTTTTTTTTTCTCTTTTATTTGAAGGGAAATTATAAAAAATTAGAAGTTTAGAATTAAAAAATTAGGGATCAAAATTTATTTTTTAAAACTTAGGTGATATAAAATGTCTAACCCTAATTTTTCTATCTCTCTCTCTCGCTCAGCCCCTGTCCCTCCCCCTTCGGCAGCGGCTTGCTGCCGGCAGCAGCCTTTAAATTTTATTTTTTTTTGCCTTCCTAGAATGGTGCTGTTGGTTGTGTTGTGGAAGTGGCAGCGACGGATCTGGTGGTTGGTTCGCTGTCCTTTTTTTGTTGTTGTTGAGTGATGTGTTGTGCGTTTGTGGTTATTGTTGGTGGTTTGGGTGTCGGTGGTCGTCGTGAGGCGGTGGCAATTTTGTGGCGAGGGCGACGATGTTGGTGGTGGGTGACCAAGTTTTTTGTTATCTGTG
>CAIGRO010039853.1:0-29976 GCA_903798355.1 Fraxinus baroniana | reverse complement strand
TATTTTTTTGGTCTAATCAGTAGTTTTATTTTTCAGATATGATGATCACGAGATCTTGTTGGACATCATTATATTTTTTTGGTTTTATATTTAGTTTAGTAGACTTGTATTGTAACGTTATCGTAATGTCTTAGCCCAAAATGGCAAACAAAAAACTACATTTTAGTTTATTATGATTTCACTTTGATTTAGCTGGTATTTAAATTTGTAGTAGATATATTTAGTTTGTTTTAGATTTATTGCTAGTAAGATATTATCGTAAAATGAGAATAAAAAATATAGCCGTTATTGGGTCCCACACAAGAGATAGAAATGTGATTTCACTTTGATTTAGTTGGTATTTAAATTTGTAGTAGATATATTTAGTTTGTTTTAGATTTATTGCTAGTAAAATATAAATATATATTGAATTCAATGAATTAACGTTATAAAAGTAGACAAACAAAAAAAATATATGGCGAAATCGACGGTTTAAAACCGAACCAAACCGTTAGGTTTAGGTTTGAGTTTTTTTCAAACCGTTCAAAATTGTTTGGTTTAGGTTTGAATTTTTCTCAAACCAGTTTAAACAGTTTGATTTGAAAATTTGTCAAAAATCGATAAAATCGGACCGCTTACATCCCTAATAAGTGTTGTACAAAGATATTTGAATAAGCGTAATTTTTAATTAATATCAGAGAACATATACGTGATAATGAGTGTTAAATAATTTTCAATTAAGTAAAATTGAATGTTAATTAGCATACATGAACGTGAATAATAAAATACATTTTTAAATTTAAAATTCTAATTAACTTATAATTATAATTAATAACACTCAAATGCTTAAATGAATATGAATATTAATTGAATGAATGTTAATGTTAATTAATTTAGAATTAATAATAGGAAATTCATATATTGATAAAAGCACACAGGTGAAATAAATCTATCAAATGTACATGCACATCGATGATAACTAAATGGTTAAATAAACTAAATACATATTGAAAAACGAAAAGTAGGTTATTATTGAATTATAATTGGCTAGAATCATCCAAAAAATGATTCTTACTTGATATGATATTTAATATACTAGTTAGAGTTGAACGTGTATTGTACATTTTTTTGAAATACTTTATAAATGCAATAAAAATAATATTTGATAAACGATTTGTTGGGAGAATTTAATGAGTCTTAAACGACGTTTAAGAGAAGAAAAATGTACTCTCAAAACTCAACTTTTATGATTCAAATTTTCTACGATGATGAAATACTATAAATGAACATCTCTATACTACATGTGATACATAAGAATTAATTGCTATATATGAATTTAAACACCCATAAAAATTCTTAAATACATGAATAAAAATAAATTCATCTATAGTAATTCTAGATTCATGTAAATCAAGATTCATCAATTCAATATTCATTGAATTTAGATTAATGTGAATGTTAATTAATTGAAAATTAATAACACGAAATTCACACGCGATGATGATTTTGTAATGTTTATTACGGGTCCGTTTGATTCACATTATTGTAAAATAGGAATGAAAAATATAGTCGTTATTGGGCCCCACACAAGAGATAGAAATTCAAAATCGATGGCTTGATGTGATAGATAACGGTCATATTTTTCATTTTTATAGATAAAAAATAACAAACAAACGGGGGCATGTATTGAAAAATGAAAAGTGTTGCGAATTTTTTAAAATAATTGAAATGTAGTAGGGTTAAAATCATCCAAACTATGATTATCACTTGTGTGATATTTAATATATTATAGATGTTGTAGCAAGTATGTCCTAAAAATTTGATAAAGCCCAAAACAAACCAAAAATAATAAAAATAAAAATTACACACAAACCTATTTTTGACCCCTTCAAGTACATGCAGATAATCCTTCTTCGATGAGTCCCTCAGCAGATAGAACCCAGGTCACATTTCAATAATAATCAGATCATTTTGACTTTCCTTCAAAAATAAGGTGTCAACAGCTTCACATACCTACTACAAAAGCATTTATCCTAACTCTATTGTATTATGTTACATGTACAATCTAATTTGACAATATTGATCGACAACTTACACTTGACAACATTATATTCATCCATTTCAAAAATCATTTTTTAAATCAATGACTTGAATTTTGACAATACTAACATTGTCACTATTATTGTCAAATGTGATTGTACAAATAGCATAATTGAACCCTTTTTACTCCAAAAAACCATATTGCCGTTCACCACCATCCTCTCCCTAAACAACTCCCGCAACTTCTTCCAACGTTGGCTACCGCCTGTCCACTCTACCACCCATCACCAACATCAAAACACCTCAACATCCACTTGCTTAACCTCACATGATTTATCACCATCCAATTCACCTTTCATTGTTGCATTTGGCTGTGTTGCACCGTCGCCACCACTTCACTGGTAAACAATTGAAAACCCAAAATCATCTCCTTCATTTCCACAAACTAAAACATATCTGCCTCCTTAGCGAATTAAGGACCAAAACAACATAAATTCAACCTTCGTCGACGGGACCCACCATCACAAACCTAAGCCCATGGCAGCGCCGTGCAACTATGCTTCTACGTTGATGGTTTGTTATAGTCCGATGGTGGGTTTGAGGTATGTTGAAGGTGAAAGTGGTGGTAGTGGTGGTGGTGATCTTGGATTTGATGAGGAGGTGATAGTAGTGGGGGGTTGGATTTAGGGGCAAATCCAGGATTCGAGTCCAGCTAGGGTGGACGTTTCTGCTGACTGTCAACATCCGTAATAACGGGATCATTTATCATCAAGAAGTTTCTTAAGAGGTCTCTATAACTAATCTTGATTCAATTCACTATTTCATTTTATATTAATCTATCTATAATCTTGACATCTTTTAACTTTTCTTACAAATGATCCACACCAATTTTATTAGCTTGTGATAAACCAAGCCTAATAAGCCCTATTTTCAATCTGCAAGTAAGCAATTAATTAGTCTCCTAAGAAACACATTTCCAAATCAATTGTACAACACCCATTTTCTTGTTTTAACGACAATCTATTGCAAACAAGATTAAAACACAAAGAGGAGAACATAAACAATTTTGCAATCAATTCATATAACAGACTAACAGTCATTAATTAAAACTGTGATAAGAGATTCATAACTCCAATAATCTCCCAAATATATATATTCAAATTGAACATAACTTCAATTAATCATAACAAAATACCAATATAATATTTCAGACTTTCAGTTTACAATTAATCAATTAAATAGTGTGTGTGTGTGTATATATATATATGTTCAAATTACTTATAATCTCCAATTAAATAGCGATATATATGTTCAAATTACTGAAAAGGAAAATGAGAAATCGATTAACCTTGGGCCAAAATCATCAAGAACTATATCTTGCTAGTTGAGAACTTTAGGCTTTAACAACCCTCTAGCTTCAACAAACGGGAAATCAACACGGCAATTAGCATCAACATTCAACAATATGCTACCAAAATATACTTGAAGCAAGTAATGTAGATTTTACAAATACAAAAAAGGAGAAGGTCACAGACAGACTCACTGGTGGCAACACACGCACCGGCCATCACAGTCGCGAGGCTGAGTTCGTAGTTCGCAAGTAGTAACTCGCATTCGTAGTCGCAGCCTACATGGCTGCAACCAACACGAGGGTTTGCCTGATTCAGCTGCGTTTGGAACGTAATTGGTGTGGGATATTGGTTAATAGTTTAATGGGCTTGGACCTAGTAATTGATTTTGAAATTAAGATTTGGGGGCCTAATTTTTTTTTTAAAAAAAGAGGCCCAATCAAAAGGTCCAAGACTTAAAAAAATAAATAAAAAAAAATCCAAATTGGAACATGTTCATCTTCTTCCACAAATCATACGGCGCCTCTCTACAATTCAACTATTCAAGCTTCTAGGTTCTGGCTTCGACGCTCAGCGATAACTGAAGCTCTCAGCGAATTCAGCACGGGTGACCGTGGGGGCTGGTCGGTGCTGGATCTGTCCCCGATTGCAAGGCCAAAGCATGTGATCTTGCCATTCATATACTATCTAGTTATTGCATCTTCTGAATTTGTTCTATATCTAGGACAAAATTTCATTTTGAAGTTCAATCAAATAATGAGAAAGATTCTTTAGACAGTATAATTCGAAAGAATCTTATGTTATGAAAATTAAGGAACATTTCCATATATTTCTGTTTTCTAGATATCCGAAACCATTCCATTGTGCTAACATCTTCTAGAAGATGTAGTGAAAAATTGTGAAACGAAATTATGATAACGCAAACAAAGATAGTACTATTTATTATATTTGAAAAAGTAAAAGTATTTTAATAAATGTTACGCTCCCACCCAGCATGGAGGCCTAATCATCTCCAATTGGAGGCCATATAGAAGTTTCGTTCATGTGGACGATCAGACCTTAAGGAGTATGCTGAGGCTCTGAACAAATCTAAGCCTCACAAGTTGGAGACATGTTGGCATGATTGTGGCCAAGGTTGAGGAATGAGGAGTTGGAGTCTTAGATCATTTCGGGCTTCAAGACAAGCCATCCTACAAGGGTTATCGTACAGATCAAATATAAGGAGCTCAGATTGGGAGGAAACCAAAGCCAAGTACCTCAACACATAACTCGAAGCTGGTTAACCAAGCACTTGAAAAGGCTTCAAGATCTAGGAAAGAAGCCCACAAGTTGACAAACATAAGACGTTCAGCGAGAAATACCCCGCTATAAAATATTTACAGACAAGTAACACTTATCATTTATCAAGGTATTTATCCAATAAGTCAGGTGGCATGCCTGTTAAGATTTGTGGTTCCATCTTAAAAGGTCAACTTTTATTAAGAGGAGTAGCCCAAAATCTTTATTAATTGGTCTATGTCAACATCATTTATCGATGTGAGATATATATCCCTTAACACGCCCCCGCAAGATGGTGGCTCATTTGAGCAGACCAATTTTGAAATTCACATGCTCATTTTAGAGTCTTAACGGGATCGAATCGCTCGTTGGAGCATAATGGGCTCTGATACCATGTTAAGAATATTGGACCTAACTCCACCTAATAAAATGAACTTATTAGGGGAGGATTGCCCTCACCTTATTAAGTGGATTATTTTATATTTTTCCAAACAATGTGGGATTCTAATATACCCACTCATGCATAGCGTGGACCATGCCAAACAACTATGAACAAATCGATATTGGGTGACACCCAACATTGCATAATTGGGTCCAGCTCTGATACTATGTTAAGATTTGTGGTTCCATATTAAAAGATCAACCTTTATTAAGAAGAGTAGTCCAAAATTTTTATTAATTGGTCTATGTCAACATCATTTATCGATATGTGATATATATCCTTTAACAATGCCATCAAATATCATTCCACCCCAATAAGGCAAAATGAGTGATTGGAAGCGACAAGGCAAAGGAAAGTAATTCAACACCCCTAAAATTGCCATAAACTTACAGGAATGACAGACGCAAGTGACTCCTATAAATAACTAAGAAAGTGATGTTGACGATTCAGCCACCCACTCATTGTCAACATTTGGGCAAGAAAACATTAGCCCAGGAGATTCGAATAGCCCCCACACCTTGAACCCTAAAAACATCCCCATAATACACAAAGCTAAGATATGGGAAATATAAAATTCCAAACCAAAAGTTTGTCAATTTGTTTCCTCCACCTAAGCTTTATCTATGACTTGATCATCATAGAGTGGTCTTGCATTCTAACATTGACCTAGTGTGCATTAGGTATCTTACAAGTGGCACAGACGTGTTCGAATTTGTTAACTTTGCGGCCGGACAAATTTTGAGGTATTTGCAAATTCCTCTCATACCACCTACAAAATTGACTCTCATAATTTAGAAGTCTAGTTCAAAAAAGTGAAAACAATTAGAAACTTCAAATTTGGCTCTAGATATCTCTTCTATTTCTATGTAACTAGCAAATCTTTAGCAACCCCCAACCATTTTCAAGAACATATTGCCTTCTTTGGTAAATTTCATTTTGTTTTATGATTCCACACTGCCATGTTTAGTACAGTATTAATATAACAATGTTACTTACACTTTGTTTCAAACTTGAGGGCTAGCATTCATTCATTCACACTATAAAAAAGAGAAAAAAGAGGAGACAAAGGCTGTCAATGCTTTGAAAGAGAAAAACCCACTCTCCCCCAGCAATTGATGCCGGCTGTTATTACAATGTGCACGCTCAAATATATATACACTAATATATATATATATATGTATATGTGTGTATGTTCATCTGAAGATATATGGAGCTCGATTAAAGACCCTTCTCTGTGGGATTTATCATTCAAGAACCTAAACGAAGAAGAGAGCGAATGAGGAGGAAGAAGAGAAAAAGGCTGCAGCAAAGTGAGAATAGTGTGAAGAGAGAGATGGTGACAGGCGTCCAATGCGACACGTGGCGTGTTCCCGTTGGATGGCTTCTGGGCTCTCTTCCCACGACAGACAACACATACCCCTGGCTTCCATGTCAGTGTGTGTAACCCCCCCCCCCATCCCCACCCCAAGTCCTACAACCTCGCTGAATCCATACTTCATTCTCTCTCTATATTTATTCGATTGTCTGCCCCCCCCCTCCCCCCCCCCCAATCTTTCTCTCTCTTCCTTCCCGTATACCCTAATCCCTTTTCGACCGTGGTCGACCGCTATCTTATTAGTTCATGTGCATAGAGAATTAAGCAAAAGTGGGGTTTTTAATCCATAAAGAAATTTTGGTGAGTGCTTATTTTTATCTGGGCTACCTTTTTTTTTTATATTGTGTTTCTTAAGTGTGGTTCTGCAATTTTTCCGATTCTAGTGTGTATAGCTCTTCATAATGAACTGGGTACCGCTTGATTTTTGTGCATATTGTGGGTTTAGTTGTGATTTAAGTTAAATTTATAATTTTAGGATATTTTTATTTAAATTGGAATTAATGCGTGCGTCTCTTAACCTGATTTTGGTATTTTGTTTATTAATTTGTTGTTGCAGGTGGTGATCTCTGATAGATATTAGACCACTCAGTGTTTATCTCCAGGTAAAATGGGGTTTTGAGATATACATTTGAATTTCGTTTAATGAAGTTGATCTTTTAGTTCACTCATTGTTTATAGAACTGTGAAGTTTCTTTTCAGTCTGTTAAAGTTAAGGATTTGATTGACAAGTTGAGAAATTTACTTGCTAAAAATGATACAAAGTTACAAACCTTCGGTGTTGGCTACTTATAATTTTTTTTTTAAACCGTGGATGACTACATTATGCATTTGGGAACTTACGAGAGTAAAATGGAAAGGTTAATATGAATAAGATCTACGATTCCTGTGACTATCAATCCAAAAAAGAAACATATTTGCTGATGAGGAAACTTATTAAAGAGGAAAAGGATATAAACGACAAGAAGATATACCCTGCTTAGACATTTAATTCACAGTGCGTTACCACTTTTAATGTTGGTTATATATCAGATGGCATACACAAGCTCATGTGAGGGTTAATCAGTTTAATAAATACTGGACATAACTACTTAAAAGAATATGACAAAAAGAAGATACCTGCTGCTCTCAACATCCTCGATATGTGATGGAGTGTAAATTTTACCTACCAATTATACGAATCCTAGTGCTAAGCTTACGCGAGCATCAAGCTGTTGAAAGTCTTAGTTCCAAGACCTTTCACAGACCAGTTGTTTTAGTATCTGCAATGGACTTGCTTTTTGATGTTTCAGTAATTTGAAAATTCAATTTTTGGAATGTCGTGCTTTTTCTATGATATTGTATGCGGCTAACTTCAGCTCTTCTCTTGTCCGATAATCCAGTTTTTGTGAAATGTATATTGTTTATATATTCTACTTGTTTTTGCTACAGGAATCACAAATTTTTGCTTTTGCTTTTAAGTTGCCAACACTTCTTGTGTCCTGATTTGATCTTTAAAGCAATGCTGGGAACCTTCTCGCTAAGGCCCCGTTTGATTCCCATTTCATCAATAACTTTTCCATCTTTTTTAACCATACATTCTCCATCAATCTACTATTCCAAAATTCATTCTTCCAAAATAATATCTATCAAACACACTCTAAGTTATTTTATAGCATTGTTGATTTAGTCATGCAAAGCACCCTTTAGAAAGGTATCTTATATGCACTTTTGTCGTTTAAGGAAATGATTGAAAGGAATTTGAAGCATAAGGGGGAGATGGATCTAACAAGATTATTTACATTGATTTCAGGGCGCCAAAAGAGGCTTCAATATTTTGTTGCTTACACACACACACACACACACACTTTGTAAACTTTCCAAAGAAAAGAATGTAGGTGTCACCCTGGTGAAGTTTGTCCGCGACTAAAAACTTCAATTTCTTCATTACAGATCTTAAATGCATGACTTGACATCTAACAATGAAGGAAAGCTATTCAGATACAAGTAAAAACCTTGACAGAAACTGGGTCTTGAAACGTAAACGAAGAAAGCTTCCACGTGGTACAGATAAGTCCAGTGACAGGGGAAAAAATTCCAAATCTGTAGAATATCCATCAAGCACTTCATCCAAACGTGACTTGAAAGAAAAAGTTTCTTCAGATCATTCTTATAGCAAGAAAAAAGGAACTGATGGGGTGAGCTATTTTTTTCTATTCCTTCTTTAGTCCTTTCTTTCAAAATATATTGGCGACAACAAACCTCTTGAAGAAAAGGTGAAGTAAAAGTGGAAAGGTTTATTGAAAACGATAAGAAAGATGTTTTAATCAAGAATCTATGCATGTTAGGTTTTAAAGCCCCATTCTTCATCCTTTTGGGTTAAGAAATCAACAAAATATCGTATCTAATTTTCTTTCTTTTTTTGACGCCCACCCTGAAATTCGTTCTCTTTTGTGCAATTGTTTTCTTTGGTGAAGCTATAATTAATTGATTAGTTGTTTTTTATTAATTAATTAAGAATTACTTGTTCTTTATGCAACAGTAGGCAATTTTAAATTTTCACTTTTGACTTTTGTTTGGCTGCTTTATTATATCTTTCAGTATTATTATGAGTGCGTAGTTTGTGATCGTGGTGGAAATTTGCTGTGTTGTGATAGCTGTCCCCGTACCTATCACATTCAATGTTTAGATCCTCCTCTAAAGGTATGTTAAGTTTATCAAGAATGTTAAGTGTAATGTGTTTTTTTAAACCTTTTATTCATTTGTTTCCATAAAATAATGCATTTTATATTTACTTTATTATCTCAAGCGTATTCCTTCTGGGAAGTGGGAATGCCCAACCTGCTGTCAGAAGAGTGCTTCATTGGAGCCTGTGAACTATCTCGATCCTGTTACAAAACGACCACGGACAAAAATTATCATTCGAAGATCAAAAGCAGAAAATGAATCATCTGAAACTAACAAGGTATCTGAGGCATTTGGAGGCCCCAGTTCTGGGAAGAAGAAGTCCTCAGACAAAGAAAATGCATCGTTGCCTCATCATGGAGAATTGGTTGAAAAGTTTGACTGTTTCTCCAATGACGAATGCTGCATTAACGAAACAGGTAATCTTGTGCAGGATGGTTCTGTGGAGGGTAGTTCATCACACGCTGGTGTTGATAGGAAGCTGGAGGTCTCTCTTGCTCACGTACCTGTTGAGAAGTTAGTTACTCCTGTTAAGGAAATGTCTTCGTCAAAGAAAAAAAATTCAACTATGAACGAGGAAGCTTCTGAGATAAAGCCTGAAGCATCTCCTAGAAATATATCTCCAGAAAATGGATCTGTCACTGCAAAGGAAGCTCCCACCCGGATAGCCAGAAAAAGAAAGAGAAAGGTTTATGCCCTCGGTGATCAGAAAAAGTGCAAGAGTGACGAGGGAAAATCTACTACATATTCTTCTGGGAAAGGTGCGTCCAAAGCAAAAGCTGCATGTCCAGGAATTTCTAAATCAAAGGGAAAACGTAAGATAGTTTGCCATGGGGATTGTGTAACTCCATTAAAGCAGGATGTTGTTGACACCCAACTAAAAAATGAGGTCTGTATTGCTGCCTTTCACATATTGTGTTCTCTTTTGGTGCTTATTCAAATCGAGATATTTTCCTTTTTGCTAGATGTTATCTAAAGTTTAAAAATATAACTTTAATAGCAATACTTTCAATTTTCTTATCGGGAAAAATATCAATACTTTTATTTTTAAATCACTTTATAAGTCTGAATACCTGTGTACCTCTTCCTATATTAATTTGTTTTAGACTTCTGGTTATCTGATGAAGTGCTTCAGTTCTCTCCCTAATGTTTGGAAGACACTAAAGAAGAGTTTCAGTCGTTTTCGAATTCTGGTCACATTATGGAGAGTTCTGAGATGCTCTTTAATATTTGGAGGACAAGAAAGAGGAACCTCTGTAATTCTTCTCATTGCAGTCTAGGATGCTTATTTCTACTCAGTAATGATGTATGGACCATATGGTAACACTTCATGATGCTGTGCATTTGTTTCCCTTGCTTTTGTTTTGCCATTTGTAACTCTAAATATAATCCTATTGTGGTAAGGGGCTTTTATATTGAACCTTATTAGAGTTTCACATTGGCGGGTGATATTTACATGATCCACTTAATAAGGTGAGGGCAATCCTCCCCTAACAAGCCGGTTTTGGTGGGCCCAATATCCTTCCTAATAAACCTATATGTGGATATGTGCAAGTCTTTCCTATCCCATTTTATCATGACATAGTGCTGTGGCTCATCTCTGTGTCTCTTTTTCCTAGTGCTGTTTCCGTAATATGAGCTCATTTGGTGCAGATCATTTCTGAAGAAGCAGCTTGTAGAACACGTGTAGCTGTGAAAATTGCAGTTGAGCCCTTGGCATGTGAAGATAATGCTGCTGAAGTTCAGCAGGTACAATTGTTGGCTAGGGTTTCTTGCAAAGAATTATGCACAGTAACACTGTTATAGTGAATCTTTTCCTGTCTATGACCTATAATTATGAGGTTTTCTGTTTCTATTTTCTTGTTCTATTTAATAGGTCGATCGGATTATGGGTTGTCGCGTGAAAAGTGGTAATGTAAATTCTGCTTGCAATGTTCTCATGATGGATGTGGATGAACTCCCTTTGGAGGATTCTGTAGTTGCAGAAGATCTAAATAAAGTATATGGGAAAAGTCTTTGCTCTGAAATGCCTGGGATAGGCATAGGAAAGATTGACATGGGTTGTCAGAATATTGCTAGCTGTTCCAATGGGAGCAAGAACGTAACAGATCACGCGAATGAGGGTAAGCTACAAGTATACCGAAGATCTTCAACCAAAGAATGTAAAGAACGAAATTTCAAGGATTCTATGAGAGACATTGAAGATTCTAATGTTCTGAATAATAAAAATAAAGATGACAATATTTCAAGCCCAGAAAGTACAGCAAAGACTGCCAAGAGAATCTCAGAAGGCAAGAAGATTGATTTTGTCTTGGAAAGTTGTAACCATGATGTCTTAAACAATGGTCAAACTCACGTTACTGATGAGAATGAAAACTGGAAGGATGGTGAAATTGAGATGACCATGATGTGTGCTACTAAAAAGTCCTGCTTGGATGAATCTGGATCCTCTGAAGGATTGACCGTCTCATTTGAGTTTTTGGTCAAGTGGGGTGGGAAATCTCACATCCACAACAGTTGGATTCCCGAATCTGAACTGAAAGTTCTGGCGAAACGGAAACTGGAGAATTACAGGGCAAAGTATGGGACATTAACTGTAAATCTTTGCCAGGAACAGTGGAAGCTGCCTCAGCGAGTGATTGCTACTCGGGCCTCTATATGTGGTTCAACTGAAGTATATGTAAAGTGGACAGGTCTTCCTTATGATGAATGCACTTGGGAAAAAACCAGTGAACCTGTAATTGTGAAATCGCTTCACTTGGTTGATTTATTCTTTAAATTTGAACGCCAAACGCTGGAGAATTATTCTGGAAAACACGATTCAACATGGAGAAAAGGTGACTTCCAACAAAATGAAGTAATTACTCTCACTGAGCAGCCTAAAGAGCTAGCAGGAGGTTCTTTGTTTCCACATCAGCTGGAAGCATTAAATTGGTTGCGTAAAAGCTGGCATAAATCAAGAAATGTGATACTTGCTGATGAGATGGGGCTTGGAAAAACAGTATCAGCTTGTGCTTTTTTATCATCATTATATTTTGAATTTAAAGCTACTCTGCCTTGTCTGGTTTTGGTTCCTCTGTCCACAATGCCCAACTGGATGGGTGAGTTTTCGCTATGGGCTCCTAACCTCAATGTGGTGGAATATCATGGGAACACGAGGGCTCGAACCATAATTCGCCAATATGAATGGCATGCATCTGATCCCAGTGGGTTGAATAAGAAAACATCAGGTTATAAGTTCAATGTTCTTTTAACTACTTATGAAATGGTTCTTGCCGATTCCTCTCATCTACGTGCAGTTCCTTGGGAAGTTCTTGTGGTTGATGAGGGGCATCGTCTGAAAAACTCTAGCAGTAAGCTTTTTGGTTTGCTAAACACTTTCTCATTCCAACATAGGGTACTGTTGACAGGTACTCCTCTTCAGAACAATATAGGGGAGATGTATAATCTTCTAAACTTTCTGCAGCCAGCTTCATTTCCTTCTCTCTCTTCATTTGAGGAAAAATTTAATGATCTAACAACTGCCGAAAAGGTAGAGGAACTGAAGAAACTCGTTGCCCCGCATATGCTTCGCAGGCTTAAAAAGGATGCCATGAAGAATATTCCTCCAAAGACTGAACGAGTGGTTCCTGTTGAGTTGTCTAGTATTCAGGCAGAATATTATCGTGCCATGCTAACAAAGAATTATCAGGTGTTACGAAACATAGGGAAAGGGGTTCCACAGCAGTCGATGTTAAATATTGTGATGCAGTTACGAAAGATTTGCAATCATCCTTATCTTATTCCTGGCACTGAGCCCGAATCTGGATTGGTGAATTTCCTTCATGAAATGCGAATAAAAGCTTCAGCCAAGCTAACTTTGCTGCATTCTATGCTCAAGGTGTTACACAAAGAAGGTCATAGAGTCCTTATCTTTTCACAAATGACCAAGTTACTTGACATCCTTGAGGATTATGTGACTATCGAATTTGGGGCAAAGACTTACGAGAGAGTTGATGGCTCTGTATCTGTGTCTGATCGACAAGCAGCAATAACTCGTTTTAACCAAGATAAGAGTCGATTCATATTCCTTCTATCAACACGCTCTTGTGGCCTTGGCATCAACTTGGCGACTGCTGACACTGTCATTATCTATGATTCTGACTTTAACCCACATGCAGACATCCAAGCCATGAATCGGGCACATCGAATTGGACAATCAAAAAGGCTTCTGGTGTACAGGCTTGTTGTCCGTGCTAGTGTTGAAGAGCGCATCTTACAACTTGCAAAGAAGAAATTGATGCTCGATCAACTTTTTGTGAACAAGTCTGGGTCGCAAAAGGAGGTGGAAGACATCTTAAAATGGGGAACTGAAGAACTTTTTTGTGATTCTTCTTCCACAACAGAAAAAGATGGTGAAAACCACAACAATAAAGATGAAACAGTTACAGAACCGAATACCAGGAGGAGAACTGGTGGCCTTGGAGATGTATACAAAGATAAATGTGCAGATGGTAGCAATAGGATCGTGTGGGATGAAACTTCTATTTCAAAATTGCTAGACCGCTCACACGTCCCATCTGATTCACCTGATAATGCTGAATCAGAAATAGAGAACGATATGCTTGGTTCAGTGAAGGTATTGCTTCAGCCATTTTATCACCCCAGTTACAGTATGCTTTACTATTGTGTCCAAAATCTTTGTTTCTGCTAATATTTCACATATCCTTTTGGGTTTCTCATGGAGCTTCATTGGTCGCTCATTCTTCCAATTTCGGCAGAACCCAGATTTGATACTTTTTTGGAGAAATTTCTATGTTTTTAGTTGAGTTTGGAATAACAATATACACCTTCTAGTTTATAGTCTGATTAATTGAACAAAATTATCTGTAAAGCTGAATGAATAAGATGATTCATGGACACTCATTTACTGAACTCATTAGTTCCAAGTTTTAAGGACTCATTTTCCTTATTCACTATGATAAATAAGAATAAACAATCACCATTTTGCATTTGCATGTCTTCTCTGGATTGTGTGTATCATTCATATTCATATGACTTATTGACATCATGAAGCTAATAAGAAGCATGTGAAATTAGTCCCTAGAATGGAATGATGAACCAACAGAAGAACAAGATGGAACAACATCTGTTCCCGTGGGCACTAGTGCTCCGTGTGCACAGAATTCTGATAAAAAGGATGATGATTTGACTGGCAGCAATGAAGAAAATGAATGGGACAGGCTTCTGCGATTGAGGTACGTATTTCATTCTTAAGATGTATAGCACCATTTCCATTACTCCTTGTTTTCATATCCCTGCTTTGCCTTTTTTATGCCACAGCTCTGATACTTAAGAGTTTGATTTTCTTGAATCTAGGATAAAGTCCTAGTAGAAGTACGCAGTTTATTGAACCTATTTTTATGGTTTTATTCGTTTTTAGCAATGATTGTAGACTCAAAATGTGGGGAAGGATTCCTGCTTCATGTAGAACAGGAACAAGGAGAATTTGTAATCCCAACTGTCAAAAAGGGCCGAATCAATTGAGAAGAGTTTCTGTCAAAAGTCGTGTCCTGTATTGGATTCACTATTGTGTATATATATATTACAAGCAATTAATTTACAAGGAAAGTAAATAAATATAATTCCTAAGAATCAGTTTTCCCAAAATATATTCAATTATATACGGTAACACCCCTCCTCTCTCAAATTGATGCTGGGATGTCGACCAGCAATAATTTGCCTACAAGAAATTGATGACGCAGACGAGACAATGCTTTGGTGAATATATCTGCAATTTGGAGCTCAGAAGAAATGTAGGGAAGGGATATCACTCAATCCGTTAATATGTCCCGAATAAAGTGACAATCAACCTCAATGTGCTTGGCGCGTTCGTGAAATACTAGATTGCCTGCAATCTGAATAGCACTAGTGTTGTCCACATGAAGAGGAGTAGAATCAATCTGAGGAAACTCAAGCTCCCTCAGAATACCACGTAACCAAATAATCTTAGAACAAGCGGTAGACATAGTACGATACTCAGCCTCAGTAGAAGATTTAGAAACATGATTTTGTTTTTTACATTTCCAAGAGATCAACGCATCACCCAAAAACATACACCAACCGGTAGTAGAGTGATGCGTATCTGGGCACCCAGCCCAATCAGCATCACTGTAGGCAGAAAGCGGAAGAGAAGACCCTTTAGGAAAGAACAATCAATGAGTAGATGTTTCACGAAGATAGCGAACAATACGACGAACGACTGCAAGGTGAAGATGTCGAGGTGAAGACATAAGCTGGCTGACCTGATGGACGGCATAGGAAATATCTGGGGCGAGTGGTAGTCAAATATATAAGGCTTCCAACAAGGCGATGATACAGAGTAGGATCGACTAAGATGTCTCCTTCATCATTCATGTACTTCACATTGACTTCCATAGGGGTATCTACAGAAGAAGACCCCTTTAACCTAGCCAACGCAATAAGATCCTGAACATACTTATGCTGGTTTAAGAAAACACCATTAGCTCGGTGATGAATTTCCAGTCCCAAGAAATAGGTGAGCTGCCCAAGATCTTTCATATGAAAAATTGAATGCAATAACCATTGTAGCTTAGAAATGAAACTATTGTCAGTGCCAATAATGATAATATCATCCACATAAACCAAAAGAAGTACAATACCCGATGCAGACTTGTAGAAGAAGAGAGAAGAATCATAATGACTCTGTATAAAGCGGAAGGTGATGAGCGTGCTACGAAATTTCTCAAACTAAGCCCGAGGTACCTGTTTGAGCCTATATAGAGAACGCCGCAGTCTACCGACATCATGAGAAGATGAAGTAGACATACCAGATGGAAACTTCATATAAATCTCCTCGTGAAGATCTCCATGAAGAAAGGCGTTTTTCACATCTAACTGATGGAGGTTCCACGATTGGGAGGCAGCAATAGCTAAAATCAAGCGAACTGGAGCAAATGTCTCCTCATAGTCATCCCTATATTCCTGCCTGTTACCTAGAGCTACAAGACAAGCTTTGTACCTATCCAAAGAGCCGTCAGAACGAAGTTTCACTGAGAAAACCCATTTACTCCCAATAGGCCTCACGTGGGGAGGACAAGGGACAACGTCCCAAGTGCGATTCTCTTCAAGTGTCTGAAGTCCTGCTTTCATCGCCTCTCGCCAACACTCATTGTCCATAGCTTGTTTGTAACAAGAAGGAATGGAACTAGAAGACAAAGTAGCTACAAGAGAAACAGGGGAAGAGAAACCATACCGATCAGGTGGTCGAGAATGACGTGTAGATCGACGAAGACGTGAGAGCTGTACCAGGATCAGGCGCTGGGTCGGGATCAGGCGCTGGGTCGAGATCGTGAGGAGGCACGGACGAGGTAGGATGAGACGCACGATGACGACGCTCATATACAAGGCCTGGTTTAAAGCGTGCCCCAACAGGTGCTGAATTGGAGAAGCTCGACAGGATAGAGAAAGAAGTAGATGGTAGCTCAACATGAGATGTAAAAAAATATTGGTGTTCAAAGAAAACCACATTCCAAGAAATACGAATACGTTGAGCAAGAGAATCATAGCAAACATAACCTTTTTTAGAGACAGCGTGATCAGGAAAAACACACTTAACAGACTGAGCAGTAAGTTTATGTCGCTCATGAGCAGAAAGATGTACAAAACAAACACAACCAAATGTACGAAGCTCAGAATATGACGAGGAGTGTCCAAGTAGCTTAAAGAATGGAGAAGCATGATTTAAAGTAGGAGAGGGTAAATGATTAATCAAATGTACAGAAGTGGAAAGTGCTTCACACCAGAATCGAGAAGGTACAGAGGATTCAAGTATAAGTGTTCGTACCATATCTAGAAGGTGACGATTCTTTCTTTCAGCAACTCCATTTTGTTGTGGGGTCGAAGGACAAGATCATTGGGAGATGATACCCTTGCTTTGGAGAAAGTCCTGAAATTCATTGGACATGTATTCCCTCCCAGAATCAGATCATAATGTTTTTAGCAACTAGAAAATTGGGTCTCAACGAGAGCAAGGAAGCGTTTAAAGACAGAAAAGACTTCAGCCTTGGCACGTAAAAAATAAACCCACGCAAAACGATTGAAATCATCGATGAAGGTAACAAAGTACTTATAACGTGCGTGAGAAATAATAGGGGAAATCCCCCAAACATCACTGTGGATAATATCGAAACATTGTGAGGCACAAGATCCATGAGAGGGAAAAGGTAGAGTTTTACTTTTACCAATTTTGCATGCAATACAATCAAAAGAAAGATCAGAAGAAAAAGCTTTATTACCCAATAGATTAGAATGAAATAGAGTACGAAGTACATCTGAGTTTGGGTGACCTAAACATTTATGCCACAACTTATTATCAGTACTAATGGCATTACACGCAAAGGAAAGTAAAGGAGAACGAGGGAAAGAGGAGATATGCAAAGGAAAGAGGCGTCCCACTTTAGGCCCCTTCGCGATCATTTTCCCGGATACTGGATCCTGCACAACACAACCAGAACGAGAGAAATGAACATCATAATTACTATCAACTAATTGACCAACCGAAATTAAATTTGTAGAGAGGTTATGAGACACAAAAACATTGGCGAAGGACGGGGAAAGGTCACCAACAGCACTTGTAGGTAGAGAACTGCCATTAGCGGTGTGAATTTGTAGATTACCATCATATTTTCTGACATTGGAAAGGGGAAAAACAGAGTGGATCATATGATTAGAAGCTTCAGAGTCAAAGAACCATGGCGTAGAAGAGGTTGTATGAGTACCTGAGAGTCCAAAAGTAGAGAAGGCAGAATTAATCATTTGTTGTACCATTTCAGGGGCGAGGGTAGACACGAAAGCAGGGGTAGAAACACCGTGCGAGGCAGGAGACAAAGTCGCAGAACTAGAGGCACGAGTGGAGGCATGATAGATACGAGTATGCTTCTTTTTAGGCCGAATAGGACAAACAGAGATGTGATGACCTTGCTTCTTGTAATAGTTACAGTATTTCTTGGGACAATCCCGAGAAATGTGACCAAAAACTTTACAATTATACTGGATAACACACATGTCCCGACCCTTGTTCCTTGCGTGTGCTGCTTAAGCCATAGTAACATGAGCACTAACAGAATCCTTATGTTCCATAGCAGCCTGAGTAACGACTCGGTCCTCATGAAGTTCACCAAAACAAGTATCCAGAGATGGTACAGGATGACGATTCATCATATTAGACCATGCAGTCTCAAATTCAGGGCGTAGCTTCATCAGAAATTGATCCCTCTTGCTTGTCTCATGCACTTTTTGAATAGCAGATAAAGCTGCAGTGGGAACATTAGCATAAATGATATCCGCATATTCAGTTCAAAGGTTTTGAAAACTGGAGAAGTATTCGTTAATCGAAAGACTTTCCTGTGTAAAATTAGCCATCTCATACTCCAATTGAAACCGTTGAGTTGTGTTGTCCTGTTTGTAGACTTTATTAAGATATGTCCACATATCAGCAACAGTCTTGTAAGGCCTCAGATTAAGAATCAGGTGAGGTTCAACTGAACTAAGGATCCAAGTCATAACCCGAGCATCCTTGATTTCCCATTTCGATAAAGCATCAGTAGGAGTGGGATCACTGCCATCGAGATGACCCCATAACTCTTTTTCTTTGACAAATAATTGAAATTGGAATTCCCAAACCGAGTAATTTTTTCCATTAAAACAAATAAGAAACGAGTCAACTTTTCTAATGACATGACTAAAGAAATAAAATAGTCAACCCAAAAAGATAATTCACACCACAAATCACGTAGCCCGTGCCGGAAAAGGAAATATCAAATACGAAAAAGTCACCGAGCCTCCTCAAAAAATTAAGGAGCAGAAGAAAAAAAAATTTCTCTTCACTTCTCCACAAATCCCCGACTGCAAATCCTCAAGGACGAACCGAAAATGCCAGAAAGATGCACAACCAAGCCAACAGAATACACCCAAGAAATTTACGACTCACCGTGCCGAACCAAAGACGACCGCAGACGAATGAAGGCAGAACTGACATGAATCCTCACGGAACAGAGCCCGTCGGAACTGGAACCACGAAGAGCCCTTGCTGGAATTTAGATGCCCAACAACTCGACATCAGGACTCCCGGCAAACGCACCAACAATCGACCGCAGTAGGTAAGAATTTAAAAAAAACCTAGTGCTCTGATACCATGTCAAAAAGGGCCAAATCAATTGAGAAGAGTTTCTGTCAAAAGTCGTGTCCTATATTGGATTCACTATTGTGTATATATATTACAAACAATTAATTTACGAGGAAAGTAAATAAATATAATTCCTAAGAATCAGCTTTCCCAAAATATATTCAATTATATACGGTAACACCAACTCATTAAGCACCTATTTATCTACATGGTAATGAGTGCAGCATTCTTCGATCAGTAATATTGAAAATTAAGTGGATCAACATAAATACATAAATGCATCTACGTGTGTGGGAAATTTACATAAATTAGTTTTCCACTTTGTTATCCAAAAACTCTTATCGCTCACAAGTTACTTCATAAGCATCTCTTTCTTAAATCATTTCCTCGTTCGATTTGTAGATGGAAGAAATACCAGAGTGAGGAGGAAGCAGCCCTTGGCCGGGGAAAACGTCATAGAAAAGCTGTTTCTTACAAGGAAGCATACACGACACACCCCAGTGGAACACTGAGTGAAGTACTGTCTCTCTCTCTCTCTCTCTCTGTGCATGTTGGGGGTGGGGTGGAGATTCTGTTCATCTTTTATTTCCTAATATCTGCATCGGAGGCTTGTAGACAATTTTGTATGCTGACAATATTATTTGCATAGACGTACAGATGCCTGATCTCCAATGATTTTAACATATATTGATAGTCCTAGGCCCCCCAGTGAACATGGACATCATACAGATGCTTCTACCATATTGTGTTTGTCATTTGAATTGCCACATTTTGGGTATCCTATCCAATATTGCCAACCAGCTTGTGTTCTATGAAAAATTGACTAGGTAGTAAATTGCATATCCTTTTCCGTTTTGTGAATTTTGCTATCAACGATAGGTATCATTGTTTCAACCATCATTCTGATCAGAATCCAAGCATTATAAATAGAAATCTTCCGGTCAGCAGTTATTTTTCTCTTTCTACTTTGCTTTAACTTCCTGTATTAGTGTTAACCCCACTGGCCATCTTCAGTTTCCATTATCAATGATTTGGCGAGTGCTGATAACCTCTGTTTTCACTGGCCCAGTTATCAAACCGAAAAGTCTCTTTTCTGGCCATTTTATTGCCTACGCCAACTGCTATTACACAAAGCCTTCGTTTCACCTTCCATTTACTTTTTGCTGTTAGAATGTCGGTGATTCCATCCTGATTAGATTTTGTTACAAGTGTGTCTGATTTTCATGGATTGAATTGAATTTTGATTAGAGGCTATATCTGTCTGAGTCTCCGTGATTGTTGTTATTGTGCGGTATACCAGAGTGTTGCAGAAGAGGAACTGGAGGCCAAACCTGTGCCTGAGCGACAGTACACTCCGGCAGGACATGCCCTTAAAGCAAAATAGTGAGTTTTTATTCATGATAATTATTCACTTTTTTCTTGTCGAGATTCCTGTTATACCCAGGATCTGATGTTTTGATCTTCTGTTCACCGATTGGGCCTTGATCCTTTTGGAACTATATCTCCTAAATAATATGGTTCAGAAATCTAAGATTTTAATATTTCAGTGCAATATTATATGAATGGTTATATGAGAGTACAAGCCTATAATCAGAGATCTTCATGGGGGACCCCTATTTGGTTAAAATCACTGTGATAAGTGTCAAAGATATTTGAATCGGTACAATTGTGGCTCATGATAGTGGAAGTTAAGGATCTTATTTAATTAGAGTTTTGCTCCAAGTACAGGAGCAAAACTTACAGGGGCCTGCCAGGTTACTCACACTGGCGGGCCCCACATGTTTTAAAAAAAAATGAAAAAAAAAAAACACCTCTCCCCCCTCTACAGTTAGTGGCCTGGCAGTGAACCCACCCCACCCCTCCCTTTCCTGTACGTGTATCATTGCTCATTTAATTAAGGCATAATGTTGCATCTAATCAGCCCTGGTTAAAAAATTCAAAGCTCATCAATTGAAACATACTTAATTGCTCATGATCGTTGACTCCACCTATGTGTTAATGTGTTTTCTTTCAACAGTGCAAAACTTCGTGCTAGACAAAAGGAACGGTTGACAAAGAGGACAGCAATTGAATCATCTACTCCCATAAAGGGGTTTTACAGACTTGAGTCACTTCCTCAATTCCCTCCTCTGCGTGCTAAAGATGATAATCAAATGACTATATCAACTCAGCCTGTCGAAGAGAAGGCTACAACCTTGGACTTTGAAAATAAGAGTCATAGTCAAACCACAGGACCCAATAGCAAGACCATCTCGACCATGATGCTGGGTAAGATTACGGAGCATAAATCCACTGTTGATTTGGAGTTTCCAGTTATGTATAATCGCTTTCCAGACGTTTCCCTGTCAAATGACCATTTTAAGGGGACAAGTTCCACGAACACAACGTACAACTTGTTGCCAGTTTTAGGATTGTGTGCTCCTAATGCTCCAGATTCTAACCAGTTGGAGCCATTGCAACGAAAATTCTCAAGACCAAATAAAAGACAATACAAGCAAGGACTTGGGCTAGAGTTGCCTTTACCTGCTACTTGTTCTAGTGTGTTAAACGAGATGACTGTTAAAGGTAAAGAGGCAGTCTCAGGCAGATTCAATTTTCCAAATCTTTCTTCTGGTGCTTCAATTTCACAACCTAAGAGTGACTTCTGTAATAATTATTTACCCTCAAATCCAGTATGCTCTCTCTCTCTCTCTCTCTCCCCCCACACCCGCACACAATTGTTTGATTTGACTAATTCTCATTTATTTGCAGCATCCTCTGGATATTCTGAGAGGAAAAAGCTCAGTGGAGCATCTTGGAAACTCGGGGACTACTTTCTCTGGTTTTCGAGAAAAGCCTCTCTTGCCCAAATTACCTTTTGATGAGAAGCTGCCGAGATATTCATTTCCTAGTGCAAACTTTCCGCATCCAACCGCTGACTCGTTCTCAAGCTTATCACTGGGATATAGTATAGCAGACCGAAGTAATTCTGTCCCTGAACTCCCTAAGATTCCGTTATTGCCAAATCTCAAATTTCCTCCAGATCTTCCCAACCATAACCAACAAGAACAGCAAACGCCTCCAGGATTGTGCCCGGATCCGATGCCACCATTTTTTGCATTTCCCGAAAACCATCGTAAAGCTCTTGAGAATATGCTGAGAACTGGACCTGGCTCCAGCAATATGCTGAAAATGAAACCAAAGGTAGATATCTGGTCTGAGGATGAACTTGATTATCTGTGGATTGGTGTTCGTAGACATGGAAGGGGGAAGTGGGATTCAATGCTACGAGATCCAAGGCTAAAGTTTTCGAAGTTCAGAACTGCTGAAGATTTGTCAGCAAGATGGGAAGTAGAACAAGTTAAGATCTTGGATGGGCCAGCATTACCGGGACCAAAGTCTATCAGGCCTCCAAAGTGTGCGAATTCATTCTTATTTTCTGGGATATCTGATGGACTGATGACACGGGCATTGCATGGAACTATATCTGATGGAATGGTGGCTCGTGCATTGCCTGGAACTAGCTCTGATGGAATGATGGCAGGGGGATTGCACGGAACTAAATGTGATGGGTCACTGAAATTCCACACCAGCATTACAGAGATGAAATTGGGTCTTGGTGATCTGCCTGCTAGTTTGACACATCTGGAACCATCTGATCCTCTTCCAACTTGGATTGCTGATAAGTTCCCAGCAAACTTGTCCAGAGACTCCTCTGCAGGACCTTCCGATGGATTAGTTCTTTGCTCAAGCATACCAGAGTCGCCATTTCTGTTGAATTTATCAGGAACTAATAGTTTTCATTCTCTTGGTTTAAATTGTTCAGACAGATTTAAGGTACAGCAGATGGAGAGACAAAGGGATGCAACTAGATTAGGTTTATTGCCTGATCCTGGTAACATTGGATGCAGTGAGCATAATAGTTCTCTGGTTGCCAATTGTAACAGTGACCAGAAGGTTCCACAATCTAAAGGAAAAGAAGTAGTTGCTACATGTACTCCAAAAGAAAAGCTGCCTCATTGGCTTCGAGAAGCAGTAGATGCTCCTGGTAAAACTCCAGAACCTGATCTGCCACCAACTCTCTCTGCAATATCACAATCTGTTCGTGTCTTATATGGGGAAGTGTCCTCCAAGATTCCCCCATTTATTGAGCCAGGACTGCCTCCCCCACAGCCACAGGATCCTCGAGGCAATTTGAAGAAGAAGAAGAAGAGGAGGAGGAGATCACATGCAGCCAATCAAGACTCTCAAGTCAGTAACTGCCAAGCTAGCCACCCTGGAGAACATGTTGGTTCATCATATATTCCCCTAGAGGCAGGCTTCCCTCTGCATCCAAATTCGAGTGACGGTGTTTCAGGAGTCCCAAGGATTGAGCCCAACCTCAACATATCTTCTCTCAATCCAAAAATGACAAGTCTTTCATCTTCGTCTGGGACGACTCCAATCAAGGAAGTGACTGCAGGATTATCCCCTTCACCTGTAGTCCTTGAATTGATCTCTTCCTGTGATGCACCAGGTCCACCTACTGCAACACACCCAGACTTCAATGGCAGCTTGCTCCATTTGCAAAATTCTGTTGATCAAGGAAGCTCAGAACCCCAAGATGCGTGTGTGGAACACAAGTCAAACCAGAAGTCGCCTGCCGTAGAAGAGCAGACTGGAAGTGGCGATTCCAGCAAAACGCTGTCTGATCCTGTTCACTCTGAACAGCCAGATGGAGAGGTGTCTTCAGAAGGGACAACAGCAGTTCAACCTGTGAGCAACCATGAACCATTGAAAGATATGGGGAGTTGATTGGGAAACAGGTTGTCTTCTCAAAACTACCAATTTATCTTATAATTCGCTATTTTTTTTCAGTTTTGTAGTGCTTGTGATTGTCGAAACTATAGGAGAATCTGAACCTACTTTTATGTAACGTTTTGTTAGATAATATGAAATGTAGAAAGTTGCTCAATATTATTGTAGCCCAAAATAAAAAATTTTTAACTCTTGTCCGACACCGTCTCCAATCCCTCCATGCGGTGGGACAAAAATGCAGAATCTATCTTGTGCAATAGTTGTGCAGAGTAAGTCTGCCAATTAGAGTAGAATAGTTGAACTCAATCTGCACGAGTGAAGCTGTGTAGTTCATAGATGCTATGACCATTTGGATAAAAGCACTTTACAAGTGGAATTCACTAGTAATAGTACAATTTTTAGTAAGTTCAGCTATTGGGCTGGCCCTCACGATTGCTTAGCTGAATAGTTCAACCCATCATGGATTGCTATAATTGGCAGACCAATCCTATGTGACATGCACATGAATTGTTTGATATATTAATATGATAGTTTTTATTGTCTCATCTCATGTATCAAATAACAAATCGACATGTATATACCACGTAAGGCGACAACCTATAATCTTCACTGCGAAAAATATTATTCTTATAAAAAAGGGTCTGGATTTTCTATTTCAATCAAGCTACATACGTGTCCATTAAGTTTGACACTCCAATTATTGTCAAAATCTATGTTATTGATTATTTAAAGTGCTGTGAAGATCAATGTATAAAAAAATATCATCTCACAAGCCAATTATTGTCAAAATCTGTGTTATTGATTATTTAAAGTGCTATGAAGATCAATGTATAAAAAAATATCATCTCACAAGAATGTCAAACTTATTGTACACCAAATTTGTACAACTAATTTAATCCTTTCCGTTTTATCATTGTAGTAAACTGCATGTGCGCCTAAACAATCAAATGTTGTTTATATTAATTTAGGTGGTGAGAAAGGAAAGAGAGTTTGGTAGCATTAATGAAGGAATAATAATAATTTAGGATATTAACTGTCTAAAAAATTTACCCCATCCCTACCCTAGCATGAGAAGAAGAAGAAGAAGAAGAAGAAGGTGTTTGGTGTATATTAAAATCAGATTTTAAGTGGATTGTGATATAAATTTTTGAAATGTGTGGTTGAAAAGATGTGGGACCCATGAAAGATGTGGTTGATATTGATTGTTTAACTTTGATTTAGATTATAATCAGATTAAAATCTAGCCCAAACAGACCCTCAGTGTGACACCTTCTATTTTAAGTGGATTGTGAAGAAGTTTTTGAAATGTGTGGTTGAAAATACGTGGGATCCATGAAAGATGTGGTTGATATTGATTGTTTGACTTTGACTTAGATTAAAATCAAATTAAAAGCCGGTCCAAACATGTCCTAATAATAATAATAATAATATCCCTTTTCTTATCTCTCCGTCTCCTCTTTGGTGTCTGTTTTGTTTGCTTTGCTTTTCAAACATATTTCATATTTCCATACATTGTACTGAGTCAGATCCTAAGGTCTATGCTTTGCTAATTGCTATGTATCGATACCGAACCCAAATCCTAAATTGATCACATGTATGTACCCCTATCTTAAACCAAGAAATACACAATGTCTTCCTAACTCGACTAAACTGCGTGGCATTGCAAGATTGGATCTGAGACGAGACATTTTATTATCTCTAGAATTGATGTTAAAAATCCCAGTTGACCATTTTTTATCATGACACAACTTAATTGTACACGTTGCGTCCAACTTGTAGCATTGCCCCTTGACTTTAATCCATGATGTTAATGATAATTTGACATCGTGAATAAAATTGTTTAATGTATAATATAGTATAAGTGATCTCCTAAGCACCCGTGCTTAACTTATACTAAGCGCTCGAATGACATGAGACATTACAATAAGTGGTGAGAGATAATAGTTGATTACAAAACTGATTACACTACCGATTGTAGTATGTCACGTCATCTGGTGCTTAGGAGATCAATTTCGTATAGAATAAACTTCCCTTAGTGTTCTGTTTGATACGCAAAAGTGGAAATAAATTCTAATTCTATGTTAGTTGGAAAATAAAAACTCACCAAAACCATAGGAATTCGTTTTCCATGAAAATATGGAAAATACAGGTTAAAGTGGTTATACTTTGGAATTCGATTTCCATTCTTGCGTAGCAATTAAATGGTCGAAGTGGAATTCGCTTTCCTTGAATGTGACATTTTCCATAGAAAATGTGACAATCAAATGGGGCCTTAATTTATTTACCCACTTATATATAAGTTTTTGAAATATTACTCACACGACTTAATTACTCAATATTGTCCTGGAAATAAACCAAGAAATACAATTTGTCCATGAAAAGGAAACTTGAAATAACTCTATCTCTAGTGCGACGAAGTCGCTAATCTTTGGCAATCTGTTCTCGGCGTAGCAGCAAATCTCGACGAGAAGGAATAGAATTTATAGTAATCTTCATCTAACAAGTTACCTGAGCCACTTGTATCGAAGTTTAGCGAATAACTCAGTGGATCATATCGGCATTGGAACGACGACTGTCTACTTGTAGAATGCAACATTTTGCTTCGTTTTTTGAGTACTCTTCTCATTAAGTTGGATAGGCCACAGCAGTTACTGGTTGATGCACTTTCCGACGACACATGAGTATCAGAACCACCACTTGCGGTGGCGGAAGAGGTTTTCAGCCACCACATCTTTTGGGTTTAGAGGATATATGGATGGTTTTGAGGAACTTGGCTAAAATTTTTAGCTAGGGAGTGGGAGATGTGAATGGAGTCTGCTGGAATTAATATATATAGGGCAATGGGGTTGGTTTATTAATTTGCTATTCAAATGCAGCCAAATATAAAAGAAATATATTATAGAGTGGGGAAGCTAGAATTGTAGAATTGTCAAGGCAAATTTCTCAAAATTTTAATTGTGTGAGAAAAATTGAAAATTATAAGGATTTTTTTAAAAAAATAAAATAAAAAAATTGTGCAAAATCTTGGATTCAAATTTAGTGTGGAGGTAGCTGACACGGTAAATCCACCCCTATTATAGAGTAATCTTTGTTGGATAATAAATTGGTAAAGAGATTCGTTGTATAATGAATCGGTGGTGTTTACTATTATCTAAATTAGCGTTGATCACAGTGATATTACATAGTATTTTTTTTATATCATATGTCATGAAAATTAGCAATAACATTGAAAAGATAAAATAAAAGGTAAAGTTTGATGCGTCGAATGTTAAAACCTAAGAGTTTAGATTTCAAGTAGAGACAAGTTTTAAGAGTGACAATTAAAAATTAAGCAGCACTACATTATTTTATAAGGGATTCCTACAAACTGCACTGCACATGCATGGGTTAAATACAATTAGATGTCGATATTTTCTAGGATCATACTACATGTATCGAATTTTTTATTTAATTTCTTACCGACTACTCACAATATTAGGCAAATGACAGAGGATTTTGAATTTTAGAGATGATAAAAAAAATAAATAAAAAAATAAAAAAAATCCATAAATTTAGTTCATTGAATGTGGTAGAGTTGATCTACCCCCTCTTTTTGTACGGACATTAGAAGAAGAGAAGTAATCTCCTGTATTTCAGTCACCAAAGTTTCACCTTTACAGTTTGGTTATCGAATTTCCATTTGCAATAATTGGACCATTTAGCTTTAGTTTAACAACAATCGAAGAATTTCATTTGGGTTTCGTCGAATGACATAATATATTTGATGACATATAGGTTACGAAGAACGAAATTCCCATGTCTTCATCCTATCATTAAATTTTACATGTCAGCTCCATCTCAAATATAAATTAGAAAACGCTTGAATGATTTTTACTTTTTCTCAAATATGTTAAAATCCATTATCCATATTCATTCCATTGTTCTGTGAAAACGAGAAAAATATCAAGGTGTCTTTCCTTAAAAGAAAATCGTGTTATCATTGATTGAAAATTCGTAAACGTTTTCATAAATTATGTTTGAGATAGAACCCACGTGTCAAAACTCGACATTTGGGGTGAAGACGTGAGAGTTTGTTCATTTCCATCGACACTCACGAGAACTCGACAAGTAGTTTAATTGCTATTAAATTGAAGTAAAGTGACCTCAATTGAAGTTCAAAACACACAATGCAATTAGGGTAAAGTCTAATGATCAGCTGTGTAAAATTAAGCCAATCTTTTAACTACCTAAATGTGGAATATATAAAGACTTGTAAATTATTTTCAAGTGCAAGATTCCAAATTAGTTTGACTTTGACCAAATTGAGGCCAAGACTCTACTAATTGACCATACAGATGTTTTATTAACCTTAATTTCAAAAACTTTGTTTACTAACAGAAACGTAAAAATTAGTGTTATGCTCCTTCATTTTTCAGTTAGTGTTGTTTTAGACCCTCAATCTTTAAAAGCAAAATTCTGAATCCCAACTTATTGAAATATATAAAACTTGATCCTTATATGATAGAAACTGTACATTTAGATGTTAAAAGTAATTATACACACGTGAATTAAGAAAAGTACAACACCATCAAACTACTTGACATTTAAGTTTAAGTAACATGAGTTTTAGAGCTTGTTTGAGCCTCATTTTATAATTAAAAATGCATTTCAAAATAGTGATTTGATGAAAATGTGCGGTTAAAAAAATTGAATTTATGTGTGATATTATTTTTTTGAAAATAAGAGAGAAAAAATATTTTGAAAATAATAGGAACCAAACAAGAGCTTAATGTCTACATTGACCTTTTTGTTGTCGAAACTGTGGTATGATTAATTACCCACAATGAATTACTTGGACCCAATCTTATTAATGGGATTAGCATTAAGAGTTAGTGCCCATAGTTTTTGTCATTGGGGGGGACTTAGATTAAGTCTATGTTTGATAATCATTATTTTCAAACTCTTTTTTTATATGTTCATTTTCAATCACAAATTCAAACAATAAAACTATTTCTGCATGTAAATTTGGAACTCTTCCCTACTTTTTAACCGTGTTTTTTCCTAAACAATATTATCAAAACTTTGGTTTCCACAATTAATGGTCGTCAAACAGCGGCTAAGATATTTAAATACGTTAAGGATCGAGAATTTCACTTCTAAAAGTTAGAGACCCCAAATTACACCACTTAAAAGGTTGAGATCCCAACCCAAACTTTGCCAACATTCTTGGTCAACAAGAATTGTTCAATTTCTAACTAGGTATATTACAATTAGTACATAATTAAGGATAGTGTGAAATTGTGATTAAGGGTGTGTTTGAGTCAAATTATTTTGAAAGAATCTATTTTGAAATAATAAATTGATGGAGAATGTGTGGTTGAAAAAAAAAAGAAAAATTATTAATATGATAAAAAATATTATTTTATTAAAAAATATTTGATTAAAAATGAGTAAAAATTTTAATACGTAACATACATGCTAATTTAAATTATTAGAGAAGAGGAATGGTTAAAGCAAGTGGGTATTTGGGAACTGTGAATTGTGTCAGATAGAGATAATAAATAATTTAAGTGTGAGATGGTGATGCAGATTTATCACTGACAGATTCTCAAANGAAAAATTATTAATATGATAAAAAATATTATTTTATTAAAAAATATTTGATTAAAAATGAGTAAAAATTTTAATACGTAACATACATGCTAATTTAAATTATTAGAGAAGAGGAATGGTTAAAGCAAGTGGGTATTTGGGAACTGTGAATTGTGTCAGATAGAGATAATAAATAATTTAAGTGTGAGATGGTGATGCAGATTTATCACTGACAGATTCTCAAATTATTAAGCAACATGATGGGTCCTAACTATCAACATCTCAGTATTTTATCAATGAGCAATTCTATTTGTACAAT
>CAIGRO010039847.1:0-19627 GCA_903798355.1 Fraxinus baroniana | reverse complement strand
AGCGTCAATTTCCCCGCTCAAAATAGTCTGTTCCAAGAGTTTATCCTTTTCAATCCCATTGTCATTAATAAGCACCAATTGATTACTTACATCAAAATTTCTGTTGTTTATCCCAGAGCATATAACCTTTTCACCAACGTTTTCAATATCCACAACCTCCCTCGTGATATGTTCAGTAGGCTGTTTGGCTAAATTCCCATGATCATCCATTACCTCAACAGCCTCATGCACACAGCCCATTGAGTCAGCAAAAATTACCTGATTAGAATGGAGCACTCGGCCACACTTTCGCATCAGTTCAAGTTTTTTCTGATTTCTGCGTTCAGTCTCCACCGCAAGGGTTGGGTCCAGCTCCTCCTCCTGAGTGCCCCCTTTCCTTCTCCACATTTTTTCCGGTTCCTTGACTAAAGATTTAACTGCCTCAAGGTTCTTAAAGTTCTCCCCTTTTCTTCCAGTTCTGCAATTCAAATCCGAATGCCCCTAGACCCTGCACCTATGACAGTACACTGGAAAATTTTCATATATAATTTCTTGGCATCGGCTGGATGATTCGAATGGAGGGCCCAGCCAGAAAGATTGATGTGGAGGTCTAGAAATGTCTGTCTCAACACAGATCCGAGCTCCGTCTGTGCGTGACGCGCAAGTGGTGAAATTGTCTCTCTTCAAAAAACGTCCAAAGACTCCGCCGATAACCCTCAAAATAGACTCGTGATAATAGTGGGGAGGCAGGCCTGGAAGAAATATCCATACAGGGACCAGTGAGGATTCGTGAGCTTCATCAAAATCAGGCGTCCAGATGAAGAGACGATATGGGGAGCCCTCAACATCCGATGATTATCTTGCGCAAGCAGTCCCGAAATCCTCCTCTGTCGTGAGTCGAACGAATACATTACGAGGCTTTTGCATTATGCTAACTGTAAATGAGCCTTTCAATCCCCATCTCGCCTTGATAAAGGTGCAAATCTGATCCAAGCTAGGTCGACGTTTAAGAAATTTCAGTACCACAGAGTACCTGAACGGAGCGGCTGCTCTTTCCATTTTCCCCTTTGTAAAATGAATCCAGATTTCTCCATCCTTTTCGTTTGTAGGGCACATCTCGATATCCACCTCCGGGATGGGTTGAGGCCTTGGCTGTACCACAGATGCATAGGAGGCACGCCCCTCAGCCACCTTGAAAGGCGGCTTAGGCGGAGGCGCTGCCGCCATGTGACCGAACCTAGGGTTTTATTTTTTCTCGTGAGAGGTTTTTCTCTGAATAAAATCTTTAAAATAGTATTTTTGTATTCATGCCTTGCTTACCAGCAAAACTAACTTGTGTGCTATCCTTGCTTGAATCATTCCATACATTACAGCTCCAACCGAGTCTCCAAACCTGCTCGAATCACCACGAGCAACACCAACTCTACCTAAGTCTTCAAACATGTTCAAATCACCATGAGCAACATGATCAACAAGATCACAACAAGCTCCACCTAAGCTACTAGAAGATTTCCCAATTTAATTGTTTGAACCACCACGAACAACCCGATCACAACAAACTCTACCCGATTATTGCTAATTGAGCCATAAGCTACAGCTACATCCACATTGACCGCTGAACTTTCTAACACATATAATAAAATCGGGACTTTCTCCATCCTCTTAACACAACCCGGGCACACTTGCCAACTTTTAGAACTCCACTTTCATCGATATACATGTACCCTTTTGAATCAAGAGTACTTAAGAGATTACATTCATGTTTATATCTGGAACATGCCAAAACTAGCCAAGTGTTTTAACTGTCTCATCAAACGTCTTGATTTTGACATTACCAATTCCAATTATTTTACAAGGCTCATTATTTTCCATCATCACAGAACCCTTTGTAACTATTTCATATGAAGAAAACCAATCTCAATTTGGAAACATATGAAAAGTGCAAGTCAAATCAAGAATCTAATCTTGATCAGGTTTAGAGTCACCTTCAGTAATCGCAAAAGATCTACATCACTGTATTCTTTCACAAGATTGACATTATCGAAATTTTCTAGTTGTTCCTTCTGATCTATAGTAGTAAACCTTTTCTACCACTTATAGAAAACCATCTTCATGTGTCACTTGTTGTTACAATACCAACAACCTTTACTAGTATTGCTATCATTAACTCTGCTCCTTCAATGACCACATGTCTCTCTCACAAACATCAAAACCCTCTACCTGGGCCTCAAAATTGACTACTAGATGCTTCATCTTCTACTTAGAATAAAGTGCATCATATACCTTGTCAATAGTAAAAGTATCACGACTATAGAGAATAGTATCTCTAAATGTCACATATAAAGGCAGCAACAAACATAACAACATCAACCCTAAATCTTCTTTAGGGACGATTTCCTTGAACACCAATAGATGATCTTCCAAAGATCAACCTTTTGTCAAGCAATGAGAATATAGGTGTTGTTTCGAGTTTTTCTTATCAAATTCTTTGTCAGACAAAGCTGCTCCAATATTAACCACAACCCAACGACACTTTTCTCATTTACCATGTCTTGAAGTATTTTGTTACAAAGATGAAGATGTATCATTCCGTTACTTCTTCTCTATAGTCATTATTGTGGGCATTCTATTTATCCCCAACAAAGCATCATTAATATCCAGTTGAGCAAGAAACGCTCACATCATATGTCACAAAGAAAATCTACTGCTGCGATCCAAAAGAGAAATCTTAAATTTCATAATTTCCATCTCTGAAACAATTGACCTTATTCAAACCTTGCGTTAATAAACAATTAGGACCTCCTAATAACCACCAAAAAAATCTTGACTTTGATACCACTTGTTATGAATCCGATCAAATAATTAAAGACGAAAAATATGGGTAATATAAAAAATAATGAATCATACAACAACCAAGATTTTGTAGAAGAAGAGGAGAATTTATTATACTGAGAAACTAAAATTATTTTACAAGATTTGATTCTAAATCTAAACAATTCTTTCAAGTTTTTAATGTATACAACGATGATCTAATTGTTATCTTGAATATCTCTTGAGTCACTAAAGAGTTTACACCTTACAGAGTATTTATAAGAGCCAAATCTTGGAGTTGTGGATGAAGTGGAACACAAAATCGCGTCAAAAACCAAAACAAGGTGAAATGCTTCCTGAATAGTCAACGTCTGCCTTCTTTTGCGTGGCTGGCACTCCGGCTCCATCATAATGCTTCCAAAACACTTTTTCATTCATTCCAAAGTCCTTTTCCCAATCAATCTCTTAATCCATGATGATAGTTGATCCTTTATTAAATCGGACTTCTAAACCAAAATTATCTAGACTTTGTTCATGAATCAAACTTCCAAATCGCATAAAATTTGAGTCACAAAACATAACAAGGCATATGAGTTGTGGTGCCTTTTTTCTCCAAGTATCTATTTATTTGGTGTCAGTTTAGACATGAAAGTTTGTGGGCTTCCGTGATATTTGCTTCATAGAGACATATTACTCTTAACTTATATTTGTTGTCGGTCCATTAGTGAATGAACATATTTCATGGGACTGTTCAATCTTTTATTTATTTGACTAAAAGGGAATTGTTGGATATTGTTACCCAAATTAGGTGGAGTATTTTGAGAAAATATTTCATTTATTTCACGTGTTTTATTGGAAAAATATTATTTCCTTTTATTTCACGTGTTTTATTGGAAAAATATTATTTTCTTTATTCCACATAATTTTTTTTCCTTTTTCCATCTTTGTGATATTCTAGGCCTTATAAATAGTAGACTCTTTATTCAGTTTAGTAGATGGCAGAAGTTGCTGAAAATTGTATTTTCTCTCCATTGGTTGTCATTAATAAAATATTCGGTTCCTCTGCCAATTTCTTGTTTGCTTTCTTTTGAATCTTGTTCTTATTCATTAGTTTGTGTGATCTATATTTCATATCGCGCCATATTACCTCATCGAATTCCTAACAAGTAGAATTAGAGCCAATGTTTAGCAGTTCTATAGAGCAAGGATTTGATTGTTTGAGGTTTTTGTTATTAATGGCTACCACGAAGATGATATTTCGCTATTGGATCGCAGTATAAGATTTTCGTTGTGACAAGTGAAAATGAGAGCTATATTGGAGCAGATGGATTTGGATGATACTTTGTTAGGATTTGATAGGATGCCCACAACTTGAACAACAAATGAGAAGCAACGAAGGGATCGCAAGGCAGTTTCACATATTCATCTTCATCTATCTAACAACATTCTTTAGGACATCCTGAAGGAGAAGATAGCAACTGCATTTCTGTTAAAACTAGAGCAATTATGTATGACCAAAAGTCTTACTAGCAAATTACATCTGAAATAGAGTCTTTATTCTCATCGCATAGTAGAAGGCCGATCATTGGAAGATCATCTAATCGTGTTTAAGGAGATCATCCCTGATCCAAAGACGTTAGAGTAATATATGATGTAGAGGACTTGGCTTTAATCCTATTGTGCTCGCTATCTGGTTCGTTTTCATCATTTAGAGAGACGATTCTATACAGTCGTGACACACTCACCATTGAAGATGTATATGATGTCTTGTTCTCAAAGGAGAAGATGAATCATCTGGTTGGAGCTGGTTCTAGAGATGGGGAAGCTTTTGTAAAAATTCATGGTGATCGACAAAAGGGCAAGTCGAGGGTGGATTTTAACAATAGTATCTGCTTTTACTACAAGAAGAAAGGACACATCGAGAGGGATTGCAAGAAGTTGTAGGGTAAGAATAATTTAGATTCAAATCATGGGACACCATTAGATATTTCGGACGAGACGAACATAGTTGACGACTATTTGGGTGGAGTAGATGTTTTGACGATTTTTGACGTAAAATCCAAGCCTGATGAGGAGTGGATTTTGGATACAGCTTGTGTGTTTCATATGAGTCTCAATCATGACTTGTTTGAATAATATGAAACGGTGGCACAAGGTGTCGTTATTATAGGAAACAATGAATTTTGTTGGGTAGCTGGTATTGAAAGAGTCGGATTGAAGTTGGTGGATGGAACAATCAGAACACTTGGCCAGGTTCGACATGTTTCAGACTGAAAGAAGAACATCATCTCGATGAGTACTTTGAATTCGAGAGGGTACACATTCGCTAGAGTAGGTGGAGTCTTGAAGGTCTGGAAAGGTATCTGCGTTATATTGGAGAAAATGAGAAATTCCCAGTTATACATCTTACAAAGTTGGGCAGGATCAGTGAAAAGACATCCGCACAAGTTTGAATCATATGAAACGATGACACATGGTGTCGTTGTTATAGGAAATAACAGATTTTGTAGGATAGCTGGTATTAGAAGAGTCGGATTGAAGTTGGCGGATGGAACAATTAGAACACTTGGCCAGGTTCGACATGTTCCAGACTTGAAGAAAAACATCATCTCGCTGAGTACCTTAGATTCGAGAGGGTACACGTTCTCTAGAGCGGGTGGAGTCTTGAAGGTCCGGAGTGTCCGTGTTGTATTGGAGAGAATGAGAAATTACTTGTTATACATCTTGCAAAGTTAAGAAGGATCAGTGAAAAGACATCAGCACAAGTTTGGTACCGTGGTGGATATGTAGTTTCATACACTACCGATAGGTACGGGGATGTTGATCGGATGTGCATGTTTTTGGAGTTGTTGAAGGTGACGAGTCTAGCTAGGGGCCTTCAGTTAAAGCATTTAGTATTGATTCTGCTGCAAGGTGTGCTTTGACCTTATTTGGTAAATTTTAAATTCTTTGTGAATTTTGGGAACTCAGTAGTTGGGTTCATTTATCCGTGTTGGATATGTTGGAAGAGGAAGAGTATTTTTCGTGTGTTGGAGAAGTTTGGTTTGGGATGAAGAGTTCAGTTTATTCGTTGCAGTCGACTTATTTTTTCAGCTGGAGAAATTTTGAAGTTTCGTTCGTTGCATTGAAATTTATGTCAAGGTGAAGATTGTTTCCATCTTCGTAATATTTCTAGGTTCCATAAATAGTATACACATCATTCAATTTAATAGATTGCAGAAGTTGCTGAAAGTTGTATTTTCTCTCCATTGATTCATTAATAAAATATTTGGTTCCTCTGCCAATTTCTTGTTTGCTTTCTTTTAAATCTTGTTCTTGCTTATTTTTTTGAGCGATCTGTACTTCATATAGCGCTATATCACCTCTTCGAACTCCTAACAGAAAGATTATCATTAGTTAAGGAAGACTTGTCAAAGAGTGTAGAAGCATGGACTTTTTATATTGTAAATTGACAGTTGTAAATATGAAAGTGAATGGACTTTCATTAGATATTGTCATTCCCAGTCATTTATATGTAGGGATGGCAAAAAAGCTCGACGGCTCGGACTCGGCTCGAAAAAAGCCCGAGCCGGGCTCAGCTCCGGCTCCGGCTCTGATAGACCAAACCGTGGCGTCGGCTCAAGCCCGGGCCGGCCTATGGCCTGGGCGAGTCTAAAGAAACAAAAAAAAATTTAAAAATTAAAATTAACTATTGCAGGCAGCTGGAGCTGCCTTTGTGCAGCGCCCAAAATAGGTGATGTCTTTGCAGGCAGCAAGGTAGCTGTTTGCTGCCTATATTTAAGATAAAAATAATAATAATTGATTTAACAGTAGCTGCCTGCAACTAACTGCCTGCAAAGGCAGCTGGAGCTGCCTTAGTGCAACGCCCATTTTGGGCTCTGCCTTTGCAGGCAGCAAAGTGCTGCCTGCAAAGGCAGCTGTTTTGCTGTTTATTAATAAAAAAGAAATCCAAAAAAAAAGGGAAAAACCCGAACAGGCTCGGCTCGGCCTGCTAAGGCCCGGGCCGAGCCTCATTTTTTTGGTTGAGTTTTGCTCGATTCGACTCGAGCCAAAAAAAGCTCGAGTCGAGCCCGCGCTTTTTTTTTTGGGCTCGGGCTTGGATCGGCTCGACTCGTTGATATAGCTATTTATATGTTGACTAGAAGGTAGATAAAATTATTTATCCGATGGATAGATATAATTAATGATTTAATCGAACTTAAAAAGAAGACTGAATTATGTTGTTGATTTCTACCCAGAATTGTGGGGGTATGATTGTTTGCATTATATTCTCTACTAAGTTTCGAATGCACTCCAAGATTTGTGGGGGATGGTGTTGTTTTCTTCAAATTAGAATATTGAGATATTTCGTGAATATTTGAAATGAAAAACTGCACTATAGTGAATACTTTGTTGAACTTAATATGTCCATAATGTTAAAAATTGGATATCCAGTCTAAGAATTCAAAATATTCTAGTAAATCTATTATACTTTTGAAAGTGTAATTGTTTCGTGGAAATTTTTAATACAACTTGAAATGAAAGAAATTAGAACTTTACATAAAGCTAGAAGGACGCATGATGGCTTCAAAATATCTTAAAAGATTTACTAATTGGTGACAATTTGTGTCTGCTAATCATTTGGTCGAGATAGTTAGCTACTAATGAAATGGCACCGAATTTCATGTATAATGGTAAGTCTCGACATACACGTAACAGACATAATACTATTGGGCAGTTTTTCTCAAATTGGTCAATATCAATTGATTTTGTTAAATCGAAGAATAGCTTATCAGATTCGTTTACAAATGGGTTATTTACAGAGTGAATCAATTGCACATCAAGAAAAATTGTGTACAGCCTAAACTAATAGGTTGGTTTAATGGAAACCTAACATGGTGACTATAGATCCCACGAACTAGGTTCAATAGAAAAACTAGTTATGATTGATTCGATGAGAAACACTTCGGAGTTATAACTCATCCCCATTTCTATGATGTAGGATAAGCTATGCTTTTAAAAACGACTATATCTTGTAAACAATATAAGTGGAGTATAGGGTGCTCTTTATAGAACATCACATATGTGAGCCCGAACTTGTTCGGTTCTACGAGAATTTTACTTGGGCGAATTTTGTAAACGTGCTTGCAAAACCAAGAAGGTTCAAGGCCAAAATAATGAACATAACAGAGAATAAAAGTTCCATATGAAGGATAATGTCTTTAATCTATTGTCTATGTTTACAATAATGATTGACAGTTAAAAACGTTGTGTTCACTGACTAACTAAGCGAGTCTGGATAAATTCTTAATGACGAATTTCAAAGCAAAAACTACCGGTCCTAGTGCATTATATTTCAATTGTACTTTTTTTCGTTTTTCTTGTTTTAAGTCGACTTCTTCTATTCATGTGGGGGATTGTTAAAGTTTTTGAGATATTTATAGGCTTGAATTGAAAGTCTCAAATTGGTATGATGACTAGTCGTGACTCTTCAATTGCAAATGATGCATATCAAAAAGTTATATTGTTTCAGAATGGGTGTGACATTTTGATAAGGTACATTTTACACCATTGAATATGAAATGGTGAGATCTAATGCTTAGAACTATTTTTTTGGCAAATGATGCCATTCGAAGGGACACATGAAAATCTATAAATAAGATCCTCCTAATTCAATTTTTTCACTCCAAGTCAATTCCAAATAATTGATTCCTAATGCTTTCTTTCTTCAAATTCTGTCAAAATAATTTTCAAATTATTTTTGAATTTAGTGTTATATATTTAGTGTTCAATAGCTTTCGTTCTAGAAGACTACAGTGAGCATTGGTTCGCCCAACAAAATAAATATTGTTCTATATTAATTTTGGAAGAAGCATTATATCTTGGAAGACTGGCATCCATTTGATCCTATTAGTACCCGTGCAAGAAGCGAAATTCATCTTAAAGAGATTTGCATTAGTATACTCATTTTCTTTTATCTCCTTCGAATTTCTGCATTTTTTTAACATTTGAATAAGTCATGATTTCTTATTATTATGCACATACCATGATTTGGTCATTACTCTTCATATTTGCATGCACTTGTTTTTGTTAATGGAATATTAATTATGCACCAATATATCCAACACTTCCTTTGGATATTTAGCCATATTTTGAGATCAGATCAAGTCCTCATATATTTCTATCACTATTAAGAAAATATGGATCATATTCAATTGTTCATTTAAAATTAACTCGATAAAAAATAGGAAAGAATTACAATTGTTGGCCATTTTTTGAGAGGCTTCCTCTCTCCCACATGTGCATCCTAATTTCTGTCGTCCTACTCGTTTCCCCCCTCCCCCTATTTATATGTTTGGTATTACTACTTAATTCCTTCTTCTTACTGTAAGGGTAAAAACAATGTATAATTTGAAAATGCTGTTTAAAATCAGAATCGACTGAAAGTAGACCAAATAAAGCATAAATAGTGATAATAATGATTTGGTTTCTGTGTGCATTGAGAGCAGACCAACTTTGGGGGTCCACAGCCGTCTCTATTTAAATTTCATCTGATTGGGAAAATTTTGTAGGCATCTGAGAATTGATAGCTTTACTGAACATTTGTAGAAGACTGTTTCTTCAACATTTTAACTTAGATTTAAATGAAAGGAAATTTCGGTTCCTGTCAAATGAACAGATATTTCTCATGGACCTTCAAGATTATGTTGGTTGGGTAATTAAAGCATATCAGAATCATAAAAAGTAACATAAAGATGCTTCTATTCATTCATATCTTGCACTTTTAATACTCACAAATGGTGTAGACAAATCCAGACTTCACTTGGACGAACATAACAACGTAAACTGATTCGCAAGCCAAATTTTACTCTCTTCCCAGTTTTTCTGCCCAAGGAAATAGAGCAAGGGACGACATATATAACTTTCGAATAATGATTGGTATTCAATAGTTACTGGCTCCTATACAAATTGCAAAATTATTTGTAGCCAACTAATGCAACAACTCATCATTGACAGGGAAAGTTGCAGCCTGCTTCCAAAAATGACAAGCTCTTGAGATCACTTGGTACCTTTCTGCACAGCCTCATAACTCTTCTTTCTGCCTGTTTCAGTAACTCATGGCATGAATTACAAATGTCGATTCTTTCATAACCTTGATCGTCTGCCCTTATTGTTCGACGAGGTGCATAATAAATGGCTGGCAGTATTGTGCACATCATTCAGCTGCTCCCATCCTGTTTCTCAACATCTTGCATCTCAACAGGTTCAGGGAAAACCTCACTGGACGTTCTTTTATGTGAAGATGAATGATCATTAGCGCCACTACTACGAGAACCAGTTCTCTCTGTCTGTTTCAGACCAGCAATAATTTCTTTGTTCGTTTGACTATTAGAACTTTCTGATGAGCTGTGGTGCCAACTACCGAAGAATGCAGCAGTCCACGAATTCCTTGATGAAGTTGTTCTAAGCCTCCCAGAGCTGAAATTTTCCTCCCTAACCACCTTAAAAGGGTTTTCCAATGCTTTGAGTACATGTCTCATTGAAGGGCGTCTAGAAGCTTTGGGATTCAGACACGACTTCGCCACTATTGCAACGGCCCAGACCTCTTCAAGAAGATCCTCGTCTATAATGAGAGATTGGTCTACAATCTTGACTACCAATTCCTTCTCGTATATACTGATAAAGGATAAATTGGTAATCAACCATTTCTTTGCATGGTCGTCATTTGAGCTGCTGATGCCAAGCCTACCAGTTACAAGCTCGAGTAAGACCTTTCCAAAGCAGTATACATCATAGGCACAAATAGCAGATGATGATCCTGGATATTAATGAAACTATATATTAATAACTGATCTAATATTTTCAAACAAATTATTGAATTAGATCAAAAGGGTTTTCCGACCAGTCAAGTGAAGAAGAGAAACTATATATAATAAATAGACTTCATATATATGTAAGAGAATTCTACATACCAGATGGGCGTCTTCCAGAAGTCCTGCACATTGTCAACGAGGTCTTAGACAACTTTGAAATGAAATACTTCGTCAAGAAATAATTTTGAAAGGAAATAGGTGTCCAACATCAGCATAAAGCAAATATACAAGGGTAACTTAATAAAATCTCAAACGGTTTTGGCAGCTCAAATCCTTAATCAATACAGTGCTTTTTGTGACAGGTTTTACAAACATGCTTTTTGTGATAGGTTTACAAGCATATACAGACGATAAAATCCTTATTTACTAAAAAGATGGAAAACAGAAAATAAATAGACTGGAAGACAAGTTTCATGATGAAGATTAAGGAAAATATTTTATTTTATTAATGTTTTGTTAACAAACTCATCTAAAAACTTAAGCCACTAGAGAGGGACTACATGTATTCTTTAAATCTTATCTTCAACAAATTCGGTACACGACTTTAATTTGTTAGATGTAATTCAGAATATAAATCAACATTTCTGTTCTACAGAAAGATACAGGGTGAACATGAAGTGTTTCCTTCAAGCAAACTATAGTGGGAACAAAATGACATGTAAACTCAGGAATTACAATGTTTATATTTCAATGCTAGAAATTTCGTCCATTAAATTTTTCCTTGGAAATATTAGATTCTGCTGAAGAAAGTGTCCACGTGTTCATCATTTTAGCCATGAGGAACAAGAATGCACTTCAGGAAACTCTTCGGATGAATACAGAAGCCATTTTTTGAAAGAACTTATGTTTCTCAATCATAAAAGTTAATTTTTAGGGAGGAAATTAACTTACTGCGGCGTCTGAAGAAACCTTGCAATCATGCTCTTATGATTATCTCCACCTTGACCACAAACTTCGCTCAAGCTTCCCAGCCGTACTTCATATTTGTCATCTAGGAAGATACTGCTAGCTTGAATATCTCTTCAAAACGCAAAAAATGAACTGGAAGTTAATTAATCGATCCAGAGGGATTTTTTCAGAAATGAGCATAGACTGGACAACTTGTTATCAGATAAATGTCCAAATATCAAATAAAAGGATGGAAAACCATCCACAGGTGTTGGCATGGTGAGACTCTGACCTAATATTAGCATAGCCAAAATAAAATAGGCTGGACTGTAGTTTCACAACACTTTCTTTGAATATCAATAAATCTATCTAACGACTGTTGTTAGATGAAAATGGCCAAAAACAAGTACAAATTCGCCCTCAAGTAAAAGACCAAAATATTCAATAAATAAGTTAAGTAATACCTATGGACGAGTGGAGGAGTGCATTCGTGGTGCAAGTAAGATAAGGCATCAGCAGTTCCAATTGCAATTTTCAATCTCGTAATCCAATCCAAAGACTGCAAGCTTTCATCTTCAGAATTGGGTAACCTATAGAAGGAATTGGACAAATCTCCATTTGGCATGTATTTATAGACCAAGAACTTCTCATTTTCATTCTCTAAGCAGTGTCCCAGGAATGGGACGAACCTTGGGTGCGTGATCTTTCCTAGTAAATCCAACTCAGACATGTATGATTCTTCACCTGACAAATGTAAATTAACTTTCTTGATAACGACAGGGTATCCACCTTCAAACGTTCCCTGAAAGATATCTCCAGAGTGACCACGCTTTATAAGGTTTTCATCGCTAAAATTACACGTAGCTTCGAGTATCTGCTCGTATGCAAATGATTTTCCAATCCTAGACAAGTCAATATAAACCTTTGAAGGTGGCTCTCTACCTCCTCCTTGAACAGGCCTCTCATTTGTACTCCTTTGATGATTTCTACTTCCTATATTACATGTCTTCATAAGCAATAACACTCCTGCTACCAGAATTACAACGAAGCCAAGTCCACCAAAAAGTCCAACTATTATATACGTCAATCTTCTTCTGCTCTTCGCGGGTTTCACTAGTGGAGGTTCCAATGGCTTGGGTGTAGTATTGTTGCCGAAAAATAGACCTCTCTCAGAGTAAAACTTGCTACAGTCCTCCAAATTCCTCTGCCTTGGTACACTTGACAAGCAGTTATTAGTAATAATAATGCTGCTTCGGCTATCATTAGGAGCTAATCCTTGAAAATAGTTATTGGACAGATCAATCGATTGAAACTTCTCTAGTCCAGAGAACAAATTTCCATACAACAGATTATCAGAGAAATTGAATACAGCATCAGAGAGATTGAATGAAGACGTAAGGTTTGGGAAAGTACCAGTGAACTTATTCCCAGCGACATCCAGGTATCTAATATGGGACATTGCCCATAAATGATCAAGAAGTTCACCATAAAAATAATTCCGACTTAGAACTATATATTCCAACTTAGTAAGATTCAAAAGCAAAATATCAAATGGTGAACCACCCAGCTCATTATTTCCAATCAACAATCTTTGCAAACTTCTCAGGCGTGTAAAATCCTCCGGTAGTGACCCCGAGAAAGAATTATACCCAAGATCAAGTACTTTTAACTGGGAAAGATTGCCCAGCTGAGCAGGAACAGAACCACCAAGACTATTATTACTTATATTCAAGAACTTAAGACTAGAAAGTGAACCAAAACCAATTGGAATCCCACCCGATAGATAATTAGAAGACAGATCAAGACTAGTGAGATTCCCGAGTGCTGAAATATCCCTTGGAATAAGCCCTGTTAATCGATTTCTCGAAAGATCAAGAGTTGATAATGAAAAGAAACTACCCAATGCAGCTGGAATTAGCCCTGTAAGCGAATTATCCGACAAATATAAAGACCTAAGCCTACTTAAACCTCCAATTGACGATGGAATTGAACCATAAATTGAACAAGACCTGAGATCAAGAATCAGGAGATTACTTAACCTTTGGCCTAACCATTCTGGAATTGACCCTCTAAGCAAAAACCCAGATGAATTAAAGGAAGACAACAACGTAAAATCAGGTAAAGAATCGACAGCAAATAGCGGATTGAGTTTTCCTACACGAGTTCTTCTTAACCCAGATAAATTTATTCCAATTACACGACCATTTTGGCACTCTATTCCAGTCCAATTCAAACATGGGTTAGTTTTTCTAGGCCAATCTTTCGCTCGAATTCCCAGTGACGACCGTAGGTCTTGTAAAGCCCTCCATTCCGAGTTGGAACTCAATCGTGGGACTTGCTGAGTAAGAACAGAGTTGACAAACAAGAAGAACAAAAGTAGAAAAATCTTGAGGCCAACCTCCATGATTTCTGTTAAAGAAAATCAATTTGTGGCTAACCTCTATATCACTTTCTAATAATAGTTTTCTTGCTTTTGATTACACTAATTTTTCTCTTGAACAGTGCTTCAGTCTGCAAAAATGAAGTAATTTGCATTGAAATTAATATATCAGTGCCTATCCAGTGACCCATAAATTTACAAAATTGCAGGAAATAGTTGAACGTTTGTGTAAATTTAGGTACACACACATACCTTGGTCATCACGAGGTTTTATTCCTCATTTCAATACAAATAAAACAACTGCGTATATGCATGTGAAGCTTTAAATATCTGGATATGTATGCGTCGGAGTGTATTAATGGCGAAAAGGGTTTTTCTCAACTGCCACAACTGTATGTTTTCATGGTAGTGGGAAAGCCATAAATGATAAATATATTGTGACAAGTAATTTGACTCGGTCCGTTACACACAGTAACCGTGTCTCTGTGTCTGTTATTGGCTTTTTCGGGGAAGTCCTGTGCAAGAGCAATTATACACGGAAAAGTATGAGATTGATAGGACTATTTATCAAACTCTTATGATTGATACCAAATAATTGAATTGATTTTGTGCTTACATTCTTGCATGGACCCGTTGCTCATGTAAGGTTAAGGAAGAAGAAGGTTGAATTTTCTTGATTTGTGTCTGTCATTATTCACTTGTTTGTTTCAAATGGAACCTTGTGGCAAGTAGATTACCAAGAAGATGAGTATTGAGGTGAGATCATTCAAATTCTTGGTAGATTTCGAAATTATAACTACTTGTGATTTATGAATTGTATGATGAAGTCTTCCCTCTTATATTTCTTAAAAAGTAGAGAAACTCAAGAACATGTATGATTTTTGTCTCTTTGATGTCGATAATAAATAAATCTAGTGGTAATTGTTTTTTTCTTAACTCAAAATTCATTGGAGTATGGTCTACCAGTCCAATAATCCCATTTCTAGAAATACCTATTGGACTTTCACTATAGATTTAAGGTTCTTAATAAAAGTGGAAGCCTTCCCAATATTTAACAGCAACAAAATTAATTAACTAGTATGCTCTAATTGTTTCCAACTTGATCTTATTGTAACCTTGGCCTTGTTTTCTTTGTAAAAAGGCTGAAAGTAAACTATTAAGATTTTTAAAAATATAGAGATGGTATTATGTTGATTTAATTTAATATGCCTGAAATTTATCTGAGTTACATTTGTGTCTCGTTGCATTTAAAACATCTTGAAAATATCAAATAGCGGCGTTAGATTGAGGTCGGTACATCCTCAAAAAATCGTTGCATTTAAAATATCTTGAAAATATCAAATAGTGACGTTAGATTGAGGTCGGTACATCCTCAAAAAATCGAGCAATTTTCATATTAAACATAAAATTAGGTATAAGGTACTGAATATATAAAAATTTGTCAAAGATACCATTCTTAACAAAGTTTATAATAATAAAGTCCAGAAAATCTGGTGTAACGTCATGTCCCTGTCCTAATCTTATGGGGCACAAGAGGCTTAAAAATGATAAAGACACGAGTAATTTGTATCATTTAGACGATTCAATGTATGTATAATTGCGGGTAGACCGTGGACTAGAAAAGATAAAGTTTTGAGTTTAGGCTCCGAAGCCGCCAAACTTTCAACGCGTATAGCCGACTGTTTTGTTCACCCCACAGTTTTTATTCTTTTTTTCTGAAAATGAATTTTATTTATTATTTATTTTTTTTTTTGTATATTTCTATTTATTTTGCCTGTTAGAATGTCCTATTTGGAGTGTAATAACTGATGATACAATTGTGTAAAACAAATACAACTACCTACTAGCATGTTTATTATTTAAAAAATTAGCATATTTATTACTTAAATATATAACTAAATAAGACAATTTCGAAATTTTATTATGTCTCGTGTTAATATGACTTTTAAAAGGTCAAAAGTTATTTCTAAGACTAAAAAAACTGCTTTTGAAACTTTTTAAATAAATTTCTAGAATTGCTTCACGCATGTTTGGCAGGTTTCGATTTTTTTTTTTTTAGTAGAAGAGTTTTCTAAGATGATACCTTATTTAATATTTAGAAATTAATTTCTAAAAAAGTTTTTTCTCTTTTGGAAGATATTTTAGATGAGTCATACTGGACCAGGTTCCACTAAAATCTCTTCTAATTTGAATTGCTTCAGCGGGAGCTACTGTCAGTGTTGAGAATGTCTTCCTCGACCATCTTGATATGGTTATATCAATAGAAAGCATACATAAAGGAGAGCATCCCATGTCCAACGGTGTTGTCCACCAAAACATCGATGGTTGAAAGAGAAAAATCATCTTTTATAAAATTAACCAAATAAGTTCAAAAACATATTTTGAATCTCAAAAACTCATTTTGATTCCTCAAAAGTCGTGCAAAACAAACTCATTTTCTGCCTATAAGAGCTTTTATAGAAAAATAATTTAAATAACTTATTCAAAAAACGTTTTTACAAGAAGCAGAAATAAAAACAGAAACTCTATCAAACAGACCTACATATTCCTCATTTAATTTGTCCATTCATGTTAAGTTCAATGCACCAAATGTACCCTTTAGTCATAGTCGGACCTGAGGCGAGGCCTAAGAGACCGCCGCTTCAAGCCCAACTCTTTAGGGGGGCCAAAAATTAATTTTTGTTTCCTTTCTTTAAAAAAATTAGATAAAAAATACTTCACTAATTACATTCAAAACCTCCAATAATTGTCATGCTAAATCAAAACCTAGACCTCCTATTAAGTTCACAACTTCTCCAAAATCCAACTATTTCATACTAGACATTCTCTCTTGCTCCAAACAATGAGGGCTTCTTCAACAATGATATTGTGATCAGGTAACAATATTTTTTACATTTAAAGTTAACTTGCTTGATTTTTAAATTTTATTTTTATTTTTTATTTTTTAGCTGCATTGCGTGTGCGCTTTTTTTTATTTTTATTTTTTGCATTTGAAAAATTCTATGTTTTATGGTCATGTAAGAAACAGAGAATCATTGTGGGTTGAGATTTTGGGAAATCATATAAATCAATTGTTTTGTTATTCATACAAGTATTTTAAATAATAAGTCGTGGGATTATTTGCTTTGTTTCGTTGATTATGAATACTTATTCCATTGTGTAACAAAAAAGAAGATATGCATTAATATTGTTGCCAATTTGATGCATTCTACACCCCTTTTGTGTCAAAATTTCCACATGCTTTCTGAACATTTTACGCGCATTTTGGTCGCTCTTTTCTTTGATATTATTGGCATATTAGATCGATATGTCAATGTAAGATTTGTCAATATCTCCACAAAACATGTATAGTTTCAATCCAATCATATAAAATAAGAGGTGTGGGTTCAAGAAAATTTTATTGTGACTTTCTTTGAGTGATTTTTTTTTAAAGCTTGATGATAGTATATATGGATTCAACTGCCTTTGGTTTATAAATTATGACTTATGAGGGATTCATGAATATAGTACTATCCATTGATTAATTAATTATTATGTATGTATTTATGTTATCATTCTTATGAATCTGCCTTTATTCTTTAGTTCATTCAGTATTTCTAATTGTTGACATTGTTATTTTTTTCCCTAAATGGTGTACCACTCTTATCTCATCTGTTATATATAACTATAGGTTATGCTATGTTGGTACAATGCTTGACAAAAAAAATCATATATTTTAATCTTTCTTTCTTAAACTAATTTGAATGCCTTTTTACACTCGAATTTTAGTTAGAGTTCATTGTTAAGTGACTTCAGTTAATGTATTTAAGTTATCGTTTAGGACATTTTCACATTGTCATTTGATTGTAATATAAATATTTTGAATATTGCACTTTATTTGTTGTTTATTGTTGATTTTATTTTAATAAATTTGGTGTCGTAAAACTCTTATAAATAAGAAAATTGCTTGCTTGATATAATTTAGGAGTGTAAATTCTAAAGTTCAGTTCAAACCCTGAGAAACACAGGTTCGACCCTACCTTTAGTTCATGTTCGTGATATATTTTAATTTTTGCTCAAAAATGAAATCATACGTGATTAGTTGTTAAAAAGTTTTTGATCATTCATAGAAAAGAACCATGATATCCAAAATTTGGACGAGGAATATTTTTGCTAGGTCTACAATTCTTATTATTGATACATTTTTTCTTTTGTTGACTCAAGGGGATAGGACAAAATGAACAGAAAAATATAATAAAAAAATATTAATTTTTGGAGGAATAAGTGTCAAATTATTGACGAGAATAATGGCATAACACTTGATATAACGTGACACAACAATGTGCCACACATGTTCATAACAGTGGCAATAGTAAATCTATTATTGGTTTGACTGAGTCTTATGACAGTGGCAATTCGTGCTGAATGGTATATGTGTGTGTATGCCAGCTTCGAACTTATCATAAAGTGAAAGTGACAAATTTCAACCATGCTACTTGTATCTAATTTTTTGACAAGATTTTAGACATAATGTCACACGACACCCCCTATTGAAGTGGCAATAATAAATCAATTATTGGTTTGACTGAGTCTTATGACAGTGGCAATTCATGCTGAATGGTATATGAGTGTGTATGCCAGCTTCGAATTATCATAAAGTGAAAGTGACAAATTTCAACCATGCTACTTGTATCTAATTCTTTGACAAGATTTTGGACATAATGTCACACGGCAGCCCCCTATTGGAGGGCCGCCGTGTGACATTATGTCAACTAAGTTGCCAATAAATTCAGTACAAGTAGATTAATTCTGTCCAATAGGGGATCGTCGTGTGGCATTATGTCAACTAAGTTGTCAACAAATTTGGTACAAGTAGATTAATTCGACAAATTCATGTTGAATAGTATGTGTGTGTATGCCAGCTTGGAACTTATCATAAAGTGAAAGTGACAAATTAAAAGTTATGTAATTGGAATCTTCCAAGAAAGCAACTTCATTTGAGAAAAGTTTATTGTTCACATACGACTAGTACACGAATTGGCCATCTGTAGCCACATCTTCTAGCAAGAATTAATCTATTCGTACCGATTTCTTTGACAACTTTTTTGACCGATAATCACATGGCGGCCCCCTATTGGAGGGGCGCCTGCGGCGGGGGCTTGGCCATCTGTAGCCACATCTTCTAGCAAGAATTAATCTATTCGTACCGATTTCTTTGACAATTTTTTTGATCGATAGTCACATGGCGTCCCCCAAAAAAATTGTCAAATAATTCGGTACGAGTAGCATAATTGTTCTAGCAATGCTAAAATAGATTTATTAAAGATAATGTTACTCGTAATTGAAAGTTCACGGAGGTTTAAGATATTTTAATTTGTCTTTTCATCTAATAGACTACAAGTAGGAGGTTCTATATTATCTCGAGTTGTATGATTACTCGTAAATGTTTGATCAACTTTGTCATAGACGAACTTAGAGAGATGTGTGGGGTCAACTAATCCTACAAACCCCAGTAAATTTATGAAATTCATACCAATTTTTGAAGGGGTGGGGAAAAAAATTCTATACACAAACCCCCAATAAGTACATTTTTTTTTCCTGCTTATTTGTTAAATAGATTGGTTATTAGAAATTGGATTCCTGTTTTTTCCTCAATTAAATTAAATTTTTATTCTAAAATTTTCATGCATTAGGTCTTCTCTATCTAGATGTATATTTTGAATATGTTTATCCATTA
>CAIGRO010039842.1:0-12258 GCA_903798355.1 Fraxinus baroniana | reverse complement strand
TCATCAATCCACATGACTCGTAACTCACTTTCTCAAAGTCATTTTTTTGCTAGAATGTGATGGGGGGGGGACCGAAGTTAATTTTTATTGTAACAATAATGACTTTTCGAACGATCTCTTTCTGTGTTTACCACAGCTCAACAAATGTCTGTTGGCGTCCTTTTTGGACAAGGCTTTCAGTCACTGGAGGTTGGGGTGGATAAAAATGGCTCATATTCAAAATCGTTCTTTCGTATACATATCGAATTGGATGTTACAAAACCCCTTCACCGTAGCCGGCATATTAAATTGGGAGAGGAACGGGAAAAATGAATATAGTTTAAACATTGATATCCATAAGTTAAACAAGGTTACCCCTCTACCCTAGGCTAGCACAAGGTTACCCCTCTCGTATTACCCTAGGCTAGCACGCATGTGTCATGTACTGCAACTTTGCATGACACTAATGTCTATGACAATAATTGGGATGATGAGATAGTTTGGCTTAATATGAGTTTATAGTTGGTCATAATGACAATAAGTTCGTGTATTGAGCAAATGATCTTAGAGGTTGAGTTTTTGGGAAAATTATGATTAATTGATAAAAAGACGTCTATTGGCATCCCTTTGAGTTTTTCATGCTAAGTCTAATTTAAGGGCGACATGCTTGGTGAGAAATAAGTCAGCTTCTTTCATGCTTTTGTCTCCACGGAAGGGCATCATGTAGGATATCATTATGTACTAAATGAGTAATCCTAAAGGGGCACGGGGACAAACGAGGGCCTATAGGCACCTCTAGGGAGGGTTAAAATACTCGTATGATGTCGGGAACCCATCGAGAGGCATTAGATCTTCGTTGGGCACTGGAGGCCTTAAGGTTACCAATTGAGAGTGCTATACTTCGAGTGCTATGATAAGGATACACGAATACCTCTAAGCCGAATGAGTTATCAATGAAAGCATTCTAAAGGTCTCGTATGCTAACTTGTATGTGTTGTCTGTGGTTCTAGCCTTACCACGGGATCATTTGGCTTAAATGCAATCGAGGGGCGACGCCATATAGTTGGATGAATGTGGCAAGATTATGATATTTGGGAACAAGTATGATGTGAAGGTACTTCTAGTTAGCCATGAATTAACAAATGTCCCCACTTGGGCTGGCACTAGTGAAGGATAGGCAACATGCATTAAGCTAAAATACCCATACGAAATGACGAGCACATGAATTGTGTTGTGAGGTATGCAAATGACCCTCAATATGCCGGATGGAGTTAGGATACAACGAGTATGCTTCGAGAAATTGTATGTGGTGCATGAGCATGCGTACAAGTTAGAAGACGTGCATTGCGAACAACGCAAACATCTTGGCACCAAGTGTACCGTATTTATAAGCTAGTAAGTTTCGTAGGCGAAATATGCAGCGAACCATGTCTAACTCGTGATGAAAGTTAACATCTACTTCTACATGGATTTAAAAAAAAAAAATAAATAAATAAAAAATCCTGCTACAAGACTAACAGATTTGACGAGATTAATGAATTATTTTACGTGTACATTAAGATTTAGGAAAAATCTGTTCGTATAAAATAGATTACATAATCAACATGTGACGGCCCCTATCGAAGGGCGCATGAGCATACAATTTGGTACACGTATCATCTTCCTAAGATTTATACCCTGATGTACGTGTAGCAACCCCTCACAATTAATAGATTACCAAGTGTGGCCATAAATCGTTGGCAGCTCAGTCAGGGGCAGTTTAAAATCGCTTCAAATTCGCGCTATTGTTACATGTTGTCAGCTGAAATGCGATTTTAGTTGACAATGGAGCCAAAATATAATCAGAGTAGGAACACTGGAATTTTATCTTCTTCTTCCACGATTAAATTCCATTCAGATTTTCTCTGTCCAAAAACCTCTGTGAAATGGATATATTGAAGTCCTCATTTCTTCACTCAACTCCATTGAATCCACCTCCAAAACCCGCCAAAAATGGGACCCGGAAACCCACATTACACTGTTCCATCAAGCCCGACCCGTGGTCTCTCAGCGACGGCAATTCTTCCAACCTCAACAAACCAAAACCCAAATCGAAAAACCCCAAGAACCCTCTTTCAGATGATAACGCTCGACGTATAATCAAAGCCAAGGCTCAATACTTGAGCGCGTTGAGGCGGAACCAGGGCTCACGCGCACAAACGCCCAAGTGGATTAAACGGACTCCCGAGCAAATGGTGCAGTACTTGGAGGACGATAGGCACGGGCACCTTTATGGGCGCCACGTTGTTGCTGCTATAAAGCGTGTAAGGAGCCTTTCTGGGAAGGCAGAGGGGACGTTTGATATGAGGGAAGTAATGGGGTCGTTTGTTGCGAAGCTTACTTTGAGAGAGATGTGTGTGGTTTTGAAGGAGCAGAAGAGTTGGCGTCAAGTCAGAGACTTCTTTGCATGGATGAAATTGCAGGTTGCTCTCTGTGTTATTTTCGCCATTTTTTAAGTTTTTGATTGGAATATTAAGAGTCACAATTTATGGTTATTTGATGAATTTTGATAATTGAAGAGCTAAGTAGTAAGAAATCTCATTTCGGTTGTGCTTCTGTACTATTTGTACATGATTTCACTTTTCTTCTTTTTAAACTGGTGGAAATAGCTTGTGTCCATCGAAGAGTAGAATGTATAATCGATATCATTATATTCATTGAATTATATGAGCACAATTCATTGAGTTACACGAGTATCAAATTAAAAGCCTTGTCCTTTTGCCTTTTCATACAATTTTAAATCTGTGTTTATTTGCTTCTTCTTCTTGTAAAATTGCTTATAATAGCAGGTTTTTTAGGATATCACGTGTTTTATTTCTTCTGGTTCTTTTTCCTTTTTGGATTGTGGAATTATGTTGAAAGATTCACATATTAATTGAGTGTAATGCTAGATTAATGATGTAACAGTTAAGTTACCGGCCTAGCATTATAGCCTACACAATTGTCTTGCGTGCATATGGACAAGTTGGAAAGATCAAACTAGCTGAACAGACTTTCTTGGAGATGCTTGAAGCAGGATGTGAACCTGATGAAGTTGCTTGTGGCACCATGTTGTGTTCATATGCCAGATGGGGTCGTCACAAGGCTATGCTCTCATTTTATTCTGCTGTACAAGAGAGAGGGATAACTCCTTCTATTCCAGTCTTAAATTTTATGCTTTCATCTTTGCAGAAGAAATCATTACATGAAAATGTCATATATATCTGGAGGCAGATGATTGATAAAGGGGTGGTCCCTAATCATTTTACTTACACAGTTGTCATTTGCTCACTTGTGAAAGAAGGTCTAGCTGAAGAAGCTTTTAAGATTTTTAAAGAGATGAAGAATATGGGATTTGTGCCTGAAGAGGCAACATATGGCCTTCTGGTCAGTTTATTCTCCAAAAGAGGTGACAGAGATGAAGCTCTCAGCCTTTATGAGGACATGAGATCACGAGGAATAGTGCCAAGCAAATTTACCTGTGCTTCACTTCTAACATTGTACTATAAGAATGGGGATTATTCTAAAGCCCTTTCCCTTTTCAGTGAAATGGAGAGGTATGGTGTTGTTGCTGATGAAGTCATCCACGGTTTACTGATTCGTATATATGGTAAATTGGGACTTTATGAGGATGCACAAAAGACTTTCGAGGATATTGAGAGGTTGGGCCTACTTAGTGATGAAAAAACATATACAACAATGGCACTAGTGCATCTCAATTTCAAGAATTTTGAGAAGGCATTAGACATAATGGAACAGATGAAATCTAGTAAAATATTATTCTCTAGATTTTCTTTAATTGTATTGTTGCAATGCTACACTATGAAAGAAGACCTTACATCTGCTGAAGTTGCATATCAGGCTCTATCTAAAACTGGACTTCCCGATGCCAGTTCTTGTAATGATATGCTAAATTTGTATCTGAGACTTGGGTTAATGGAAAAGGCTAAGGATTTCATTGCCCAGATCAGGAAAGATCATACTGCATTTGATGAGGAGCTAGTCAAGACAGTCATGAAGGTTTATTGCAACGAGGGCATGCTAATGGATGCAGAGCAGCTGATAGAGGAGTTGAGTACACGTGGAACGGTTGAGGGGAGCAAATTTATTCAGTCATTTTTGATGGCCATGAATGGACAATGCAGCAGATTGACAGAAGCTGAAAGTGTTTCTGAGACCTTGGATCTACCTGATGCTATGGCTTTTGAGCTGATGCTTATGCTCTGTCTAGCAGATCGAAGCTCAAAGACACAAGAAAAACTTATGCTATTGCTGAAGACCAAAAAGGGAGAATCAGTGGCTAACCAAATCATTTGCAAATTCACAAAAGACGGCAAAAAAGCTTGTAGAGTTTTAAAATTCATATTAGATAGGATTTTGATTTCATTAACAAAACTGTGATGCTAGGTGGTTCTTTTGGAACTGAGATATGAAATTTTTGTTGCAGGTGTGTCAAATGCAGAATATCTTTATCAGCTCATGATTGAATTTGGTTGCACACTAGAGGATTCTGCAAGTGCGTCCATGATTAGATTATATGGGAAGCAACACAAGCTTAAAGAAGCTCAAGACATCTTTGAAGATGTGGCAGGGTCTCCTGCAACTGGAAAAGTTCTGTTTAATTCAATGATTGATGCATATATCGGGTGTGCTAAAGAAGAGGATGCCTACTTGTTTTACAAAGAACAGACTGAGAAAGGGCATAATTTGGGTCCTGTTGCAATCAGCGTACTAGTAAAAGCTTTGGCAAAATCAGGTAAGAATGTGGAAATCTAAGCATTTTCGAGTATATAACTCTACAAGCCGCTTTGTCATTGAAAATTACAAATTCTTCAAAAATCAAAATGATCAACTCTGCGTATTACAACCAGTGTCTTACCTCTCTATGTTTTTCAGTATTTGCACCAATAAATTATGTTTAGATTCTCACTTTTCTTTCATGTAGGTTTTCCAAATCTAGGATAAGAATATAAAGTTGTTTGTTCTAAAACTTTTTATATATGAAGTTGTTTGTTCTAAAACTTTTATATATGAAGTCGTTTGTTCTAATTTTTTTTATATCAAATCAATCTATACCTAATGCTAATTACCCTAATAATTAATGTTGAGGTTTTCAGTAATGGGCCTCCTTTCCCTTATCACATGAACCGAGAAACTTTAATGACTAAAGACCTTGTGACATGGGGAGACCTTTGGTGTCTCTTGTTGGATAATCTGGTTCTCACTCAATGATTTTCCTTTATTTTTCTGGGCTTATCCCTGAATATTGTTGTTAATAGACTGCGCCAAATCTTTGAGCTTGAAGATATTTCTTATCAAATGTTTACATGTTTAGATTGGAAAAAGAACAAAACTATCTTTAATAGAAGAACTGCTGCAAATGCTGGGAACTTCCAATGCAATCTACTTAATTACATTGTCTGTTTACCACAGTATTTTTTTCATGGTTACCTGACGCCGGCACTTTGGATTCCTTAGCCGTTGCATGATTTTGAGTTTTTATTCTTTCAATTTCACTTATTGCTTTATGCGTTCCTTGAGAACTTGAAATCCTAAGGACTAGTGGTTACTACAGTTTGGTATATATTGTGAGGTTTTGTTAATTGACACCATTTTTCACTTGAATATTGATAACAATCATCTTTTAGGTAAATATCATGAGGCCGAGGATGTTATTTATACTAGTTTCCAGACCAATACAGAGCTTGATACTGTTGCTTACAACACTTTCATAAAGGCAATGTTAGAAGCAGGTAGACATCGTTTTTGTTTTCTGTCATTCATTTGTCTGGCCATATATCTTGGAAATCGAATGACAGTTTAATGGCACAGGTAAATTACGTTTCACAGTGAGCATATATGAGCACATGCTTTTCGGGAATAGTTCCCCATCAATTCAGACATATAACTTGATGATCAGGTTAGTTATTATGATTTTCCAAGAGTTGTTTCCAAAAAGAAATTAATCATGAAGAAGATTTTCTAGCAAATTTGTTTAGAGGAATTCATGGTGCATGCAGTGTGTATGGACGGGGTCGAAATCTGGATAAGGCGATGGAGATGTTTAATGTGGCTCGAAGCATGGGTATACCATTAGATGAGAAGATATACACGAATTTGATTTGCTATTATGGAAAGGCTGGTATGTACTTATCTGCCAGTGGAAATAGTTCACAATTCAGTACACCTTCTTAAAAATTGAAATACGTCAAGGGTGCATTTGATTGTGAGCACAAAAGTAGGAATTTGGGTGGAAAATATTGACAATCAAATGCACCCTAAATGAATATTACATTTAGTGTTTTAAGGATTAGCAGAAAAATATATACTTACTTTTGACCAGCTATTACGAGGATATATTATATACAAATTTAATTGATAGTGGATCCTATTCACAATCGGTTCTTCCCCCACCCCACAGCCCTTCTTCCCCCTTGGAATATACCTGCATAATGGAGCATATTGATAATTCAATGTTTATATTGTTATGAACAATTTAATCTCGCATCCCAACCAAAACAAGAGCCAAAACAGTAAAAATTAAAGAAAAGGAAAGGAAAAAGGGCACCTATCTGAATATTCTGGGTGCTCGGTACTGGACTATTGTTTTCTATGAATCTTTTGTATTACAATTGTCATGCTAGTTCATAAATCTGTACTTTTGAATTGCTATTTTGTAGGCAAAAGTCATGAAGCATCAGCTCTCTTTTGTCGAATGCAGGAGGAAGGGATAAAACCTGGGAAGGTATGTTTATAGTGGTTGCCAAATTTAAAGCGGAGAAGTCTAGTTATGATACTCTAGATATTTGATTTTGAGCACTCATTTTCATGGGATAGTGCGTCCTATTTTTCCAGCTATTTTTTATGGATACATTATAAGAGAGCCTGAAGTCTCAACTGCTGGAAATTCTTTTTAAGTTTGTATATAGATGCATGACACCAGCTCATTGTTATCTTAATTGCAAATATTTTCTCAGATTGCTGTATTGGTCAAGTTTAAGAGAGAATTTATTTCTCTGGAGGTTTTAAGATATAACATGCTGACAAGATCATTTCATTTTGCAAGTAACTCGTTTGTTTCTTCAGATGACTTGGAAAACCTTTCTAACTTGAGATTGAGTTTTTTCTCCTAATCACTGTTGTGAATAATACCAGTTGATTTATTACACACACGCCAAAGTTCAAGAACATCAACTTGAAACTATATCGAAAGTCAAACTATACCTTTCTATCTAATTTGTACTCAAGATAATGTGTGTTTTGTACTAAATTTGGTGGACACGCAGGTGAGCTACAATATCATGATCAATATATATGCTGCTGAAGGACTTTATCGTGAAGCAGAGCTTCTTTTCCAAAGCATGCAGAGAAATGGTTGTTCACCTGACACTTTTACCTACCTTGCTCTCATTCGAGCATATTCAAAGGGATTGGAATACTCAGAAGCAGAAAAAACCATCATATTGATGCAGGAAAAAGGAATTTCTCCTTCCTGTGCTCATTTTAACCTCTTGCTTGTAGCTTTTACTCAAGCAGGTTCGATGGGGGAAGCTGAAAGGATCTATGGGAACCTTATCTCAACTGGATTAGATCCTGACCTTGAGAGTAATCAGATTATGCTTAGAGGTTATCTGAAATTTGGACATGTGGAAGAAGGTATCAACTTTTTTGAAAGACACTGTTATTCTGCGGAACCAGACAGGTTTATTTTGAGTGCTGCTGTACACCTTTACAAGTCAGCCAGCACGGTATTAAAAGCTAAAGAACTTTTAAGTTTCATGAACAGTTCAGGGATTCCATTTCTGCAAAATCTTGAAGTTGGATCCGGGACAAGAACCATCTGATTAAGTGGCATTCTTTGCAGTATTTGCAACTTCAAATATATGATTATTCGGAGAACTACAACAATAGTTAGAATGATGGACAGCAATTTACTCGGTTGTAATTAGTGATTGTGCTCCTACTTCTTGTGCACAAAGCTATTACCAACCGAAAAAGAAGAGAGTTATGAAACAGAAACTCCAGACGTTCACGGTAGGATCTGCATTGTTTTTGTCTACTCTGGTCTGGGATGGTGGTAAACTTCATCGTGCACTTTGTTGAATTCTGTAGTGGTGACTCTGCAAAGAGGGACTGCTGCATGCAACTTCTATTCCGATCTTCTAAATGCACTTCAAGAGAAGGTAGTAGTTACTGATACAAAATTATATGGATCGACTTATTTGAAATTATAAATATTTTAGATGTTTTACCTGTTTATTTTATTTAATTTGATCTAGTATGCTTGTGCTTCCCTCAGTCAAAGGTGAGTGGGAAGCAAACATCATTTTTTGTATTGTAAATACCTTGCCTTAATGAGCAACATGCACCTAGGGAGGCTGCTATGTTGAAGTTTGATGAAAGATTAGCATATCTTTAACACGTTCTTTGAAATAGTGCTTACACATTTGAGCTTTCATAATTATATGGCGTTATCTTTGGAATCTCTGGCTTGAAAATTTGTATTCTTTTATCTTCTCTAGGGGTTATCGTTGAATCAGCAATCACTTCACATGCAGCTAGGCAGAGGATTATCTGAGTTCTAACCATCAATATTTTCTAGCTTGATAGCATGGCGTGCTATACCAATAGGGCAATTTTCCCCAAGCACAAGTCCATCATTCCAGAATCCAGATGCAAAACCCCTCTATCAGGTTAGAACTTGAGTTTGATCTTTTAACCGAGGTGTCCCAATTTGAAATGAGTTCTGAAGAGTGATTGTTTACTTGCCCTTTTGGAGAAGAAATAGATGATGGGTGCTTTGTCTATGAACGGGGCAGATGTTGGCTGAAGTTGAAAGAATGCCGTGTATGTTATTTTTTTACACTCTTTAAGATGAAGGAGAAAATTGGTAACAAGGCTGAATGTCAGTTTGTCATAGGAATGTCATTCATTCTCCTTGTTGCAAATCCAGCTTGATCGTTGAATCCATAAATTGCAGACAAGTAAAGGGGCATCTACTTATAAAAGGTTCTTTTCTGGTTCACTTTTGAAACACAGCTGCCCAGTGTGCTTCTTGCGCAATACACTTGCAATGTTCTCAGTCGCATTTTTATATTTCTCCCTGCCTGGTAATAAGTAGATCCCATATTCAACCAAAAATTAATATAGTATAAGGTAATGCATATCCTGAAATAAAGATTTCTCGGTCATATTAGATGATTTTGAAATGGAATGTAATCAGGCGAGGACTGCATCGCCCATACCCGTAAAGAATAAATCTGTTTGAACAGATGAATTGTATAGGACAATTTACAAGTGCTGAGATGACAGCACCTTGTTGGCTGTTTTAACTTTGATTTTTTTTTTCAAACTCCAATCAGATGTTGCCATTTGGCATTCTGTAAATCCACCTGGCAAATCTGCGTTACGTGTGGTGTTGACCTGTAAAATGTTCTACTCTTTACCATAACTCTTGGAAATGCAAGGATAATGTTATTAAATTTTTTCTTAACTACATAAAATACTGATATTACACCAAACCGAACTGATTAAATAAATTATGATCAAGTAACTGAAATATACTTAGTAATCATCACTAATGGATTCTAAGCTAAAAGAATGACCAAAACTCTTCCCACTTTCGCAAGGGTAAAAACGATTAAACGTTAACCGAAAACAATAGAAATTTGTTAGAATGCTCATTTTGAATCCATCCCAGATGAGATCTTACTTCGCATCACCTTCTCCTTCACCCGCTGCAAGTTTTCTTCTCTGTTGATGCTCTGCAACTTTATAATCCACCACTTCTCGGAACAAATTTGGATCCAATATACAGTCCTTGCTCCCGTAAACAGCTGCTTGAACGCTTGCCATCAGCTTCGCTATCTCTCTTCCTGAAAACCCCTCAGTTTTTGCTGCAGATTCCTTAAGAATATCGTCGTTCATGCCCACGATCTCGATCTTCTTTTGATCTTTCTGAAACAAAGAAGAGAACAAGCCTAGTTTTCTTGCCCCAGCTTGAGCAATGTACTTGTCCATATAGAGTTTCAGTAATTTGAAGCGTTCGGCTTCACCAGGCAAAGGGAATTCCAGGACCTCATCAATACGGTCTGCCACGGCTGAATCAAGATCACCCGGGCGATTCGTCGCAAGAGCTAGAACGATATCTTTGGACTGATCACCTGTCCGAAATAGGAGTGCATTCAGTGCGCTCCTTTGAGCTTCACTCATATAGGTTTTGTTCCTCCTGTCAATTCAAAAATCCATTGTTAGCTTGAAATGAAATTACCCTATAGAATATAGTTGGCGGGGAAAATATGGAAATCAAATCAAACTCGCTAGCAAAAATAAAAAATTAAAAAATTAATGTTTGATCCAAAAGCACGACGAGTCTTACAAGTTGGAATCTCTAACTTTCAATTTCCTTTTCTGTCCCCACTTGTTTTATTATTGTTACTTCTTTTGTTTGAAGATATTAACATCAACAATAATGCTGCTTGTATAATAGAGCTACATAATGGTTACATATAAATGAAGTGTCAAAAAGAGAGTGGGAGAATTTATTTTTTTATTTGGTTGAAGAAATTTTGACACAATCATATCTCACCACATCATGTGCATATAAGCTATTATGTACATACAGCACAACCGTAATATAAATAGTCTACTAAAGCTGAAGTAGCAAAACTAAATTCTAGTGTACCTAACAAGTGTTTTTAAGGATGTCCATAGAAGCGCTACTCAGAAAATACGATTTTTTTTCCCCAAATAAATTGATTGATAATAACATGAAGAATAATCCCTAGCTTGCTATATATCAAGTTCTCATTAAAGAGGGAAAAGGATAAAAGTGGAATCCAAAAATTTAGCAACCCTAACTTAAACTAGTCAAAACTTCCAGGGAAATGCTACTTACTCGCACAAAAATGCATCTGCTTCATCAATGAAAAGCAACAAACCCTTGTTCGACTTTTTTGCCCAATCAAATAGTTGATGTATCTTTGTTACAGCCTGAGAGCCAAGTGGTGCTACATCACCTCCAGTCATCAATGCATAGTCTAGCCCCTATAAACATGAGAACCAGATGTCAGAGTGGCACAAATGCAAACAGATAGCATTCGCTATAGGAAATCTAATTAAAAACTAGAACATATAAAGGGCAACCCACAAGGTGTACCGCGTCACTAAAATTCGCTCATGTTTGAAATGGTCCTTGTGTGAGGGGAAGAACTTCAAGCCATTTAAACTTCAATAAATTAAAAAGGAAGGTCTACGTTTTCCATTCCACAAAAGGAAAATGTCATGAGAGAGAGATTTCCCAAGTAATTGACCACTTTGTCACCAAATCTGTTGAGTATGAAATCATTGCAGCACTCTCTATGTTTCTCTCATTACAATATAATGATGATGTTAAAATGAATATGTTGATACACCCACAAGTGGATTTGACACTAATTGAAGATAAAAGAAGAGAATGACAACTTAGATGGTCGGAGCATGTCTAGGTAGACCTATAGAATAGCCCATTTACAATAGTGACGTAACTTCATCGAAATGAGTATGAAGAGGTATGACATGATTGCAGAAAATTGAATCTCCTTGGGTGTTTTATTAGTAGATGTAGCAGTGGATCAGAAGGAGCAAACATTCGCATCAAAGACCTCACGTTTATTGGGAATCAAACTTTGCTTGGTTGTTTATTTGTTGTTCCTGTTGTTTCCCTACACCAAACAGGGATATTTGAAAGCACAAACAAGGTTAAGATGTCGACTCAGAGTTATTATGCATGAGTGAATGGTTTGAAACGTAAACAATCAAAGTTCACAGCAGAAAGCTAGTATATGTCGATATTTATTCAACTGCAACTCATCCACAATTGGATATGTTAAGCAGGAACCTATATGAAGGTGAAAAGCCAACAGATGTCAAGTGGCAATAGGTCCAACCCCCACTATCATGATAAATAATTCCGTTGGCAAGGAAAGGTTATAGTTCATACAGATTTGCGTGCAAGCTCTCTAGCAGCCATCGTTTTCCCTGTTCCTGGAGGCCCGTAGAAAAGCATATTTCTAAATGGAGCTTGATGAGCTTTTGTATTTGCAGTTGCGTTAGACAACTGTTCGATACGTTTTTGAAGAGAAGGGTGTAAAATAACATCACCAAAACCATTTGCACGTTGGGTGCCAGAACTTCTATTGGTCATGGCACGTGAAAACAAGCCTGACCACGGGTATTTCCCCCTGGAAGACTCCCTGATCAGAGATGGTTGTCCTAATATTC
>CAIGRO010039788.1:0-11376 GCA_903798355.1 Fraxinus baroniana | reverse complement strand
ACCTGGCTTCTGCTTGAAGTCGAGCGTTCTCCCATTGGGCCATGTGGCTGAGATTAGCGGTTTCTTTGGATTGATTGGTGCAGAGGGTCTTGAGCTTGTGAGTCACCGGATCAATTCCCATTTTGGTTAATCTCTTCATGATATGTGTGTTCCAGTAGTTCTTTATTTCATTATCAGTTCTTCTCGGCAAGTGAGAAGCTATGGTGGACCATCTTATAAGTAATAATCAAAATATAATCACATTAGTACCCATGAAAACATAGACCAAAAAGATGGTTATTTGATAATGTATAATGATAGTGATGATATATAGTAAATTTTTAGAAGAAATTGTTCCACGTAACATAGAGAGACAAAGGCTCGTCGTCATTTATTTATAAAAAATTACATTTTAAGATTTTTGGTGAACAAATATTTTAGTTGGACGATACATGGACGAGTTGAAGAAAAAATATAATAATATAAATAGATTTTCTTATTTCATCACTAAAACTTGTAAATACGGTAGATGTAGTTGCAAGGAACATTCACATTCAATATAAAAATTATTGTTGCACAAAATAAAGTGATATTCATGATTTGAACAGACATTCTACCTAGAAATGGTACAATTTTTACCTTTTTTGAGTGTCAGTGGGGGTTGAGGGGAGACTAAAAAAGGTAAAACTTAACTCCAACTTAAATGGAATTATTTGTTTTTCAGACAGATTGAGCTAGGATCCTATTTAATTAATTAATTAATACCTGTTTCCAAGAAGAGCATGAAGTCGAATGATGGTCTGCTCTTCCTGTAAGCTGAAGTTTCCTCTCTTAATATCAGGCCTCAGATAGTTTGCCCATCTTAATCTGCAACTTTTCCCACATCTTTGGAGCCCTACATGCCACATGACCAACAAAAACTGAGTTTTTTTTTTTTTTTTTCTTTTTCTTTTTTGAAAAATGCGTGAAGCCTAATCGACAAGTTTGTGAGAAGCCCGAGAGAAAAAAACCCTCGCACTGATGTTCTCCATTGACAGCCTCTCGTGTTAAGGTTGAACAACCATATTCTCTTGTGTATGGATTCCACATACGTAACAAGTATTTGATTACATATTTGAAGCTCATCTTATATATATATATATATATTTTCTCGACATATTGTATGCATGTTATGTAATTACCAGCTTTTGCTGGGAGAGCTTTCCAACTTCCATGGCCATGTTCTTCAATATAAGCCAAAAGCTTTTGGTCTTCCTCTGCTGTCCATGGTCCATTTTTCAAGCCTACTTTCTCACAGCAAGGGGACCTGCCCATTTCAAAGTAATCTCCAAGTGTAGAATAAGAGAAAAATAAAATAGAAGAATTGATATCACAAAGAAAAACCCTACAGAGAGCAAATTGAGTGAGATGTGTGAAACCTATATGATATATTAGGACAGAGAATTTAATATTATCTATTAGTGTTACCTCATAATCGGTCCCATTTCAATTCGTATTTTTGAGTTGTTGGCAATTAATGATTTTACCTTGCTATAATTTAATATAATCTTTTGCGGTGAATTGGTCAGAATATTGACTTTCTTCAAAATGAACGAAATAAAATGATAATGGTCGAACCAAGAGTTTGACTCTTTCCCCATAAGACGATAATGCGCTGCATTGGTACTTACAGTCTTCAGGCACTCGTCTCCAAAGATATAACGATCTCGACTTGTAATAGCACTCCAAATTATAAGATCCGAAGAACCTATTAATATTTTTTATCTCTCTAAAATTGGAGGACTAAAATGCCCGAAAATAATATCGGGATACACAATATAGAATAATGCAGAATGGAAAGATTATATTTTGCAAGAGAGAAAATCGAGAAAGATTTTAGAATGAATAAAATTCGTGGTATGGGGGACCTTTATATAGAAGTTGAATAGTTGTGTCCAAAAGATATAACAGTCGAAAAGTTGTATCTCAAACAGACACAACTTGTTTGGACAAACAGTTTAACTGTCAATCGCCAATTTCTAAAAGATGCCACCACATGCGTACAAAATTCGGGGAAAAATAAATAATATAAAGAAATATATAATTATTTTAAATAATAATAAAATAATATAATTCAAATATTATTTTACAAAAAAAATATATACCAACTTGCCCAAACCCAAGCCCGCGACTTAAGACCCGTGCCCATGCTCGTGCTCGTGTCGTGCCGAGCTGAGCTGAGCTGAGCCAACCGACGTGTCGAACAGACAACTGCAACAAAAGCGCATGTGGACTTTGACTCAACTTACTAACATGTATATCATCTCCCATTCAAAAACAATTGGTACCCTTTGGGGCCTAAATCCAAGTCTCAAATTTGAGCAATATAAATTGGATTATATTCTTCTTGTTTTCCTATGCGAGATTGTCATTTTTCAAATTTCACCAATTTTTATTCCCAATTTATTTCAACTTCAAATGGTCATTTTTTGCCTTAATTCCCGATTCACCCTAAATTGGTTTTAAAAAAATAAATACATTATATTAATTTACTCATGAAGTAGAACACACTCAACTAAAGAAATCTTTTTTCCAACTAACGAGACCCACTAAAATAATTTGTCAAAATTGATCAAAGCAACTAATTAAAACCAATTTTCCAACCTGAATCACTGTTCGAATATGTACTTCCATTGCATTGCGATATATCTTAAATGTATTGGAAAATGGATTGAGAGATATCTTTACTATATATGAATAATAATTGTTTCGTTCCATAAAGATATATTTGCTTCCATTTTCATACAAATTAAAAAAGTGTAATTAATATAAAGTATAAATTTTACTTACATTTTTCTAATACACCCATATATTAATTAATGATTTTAATAGTAGGAATTCTTATTTATTGTTAACAAGAAAGTTGCATAGAAAATAAAAAATAATAATTATACTGTCAATAAAGAAAGAGAAGTGTAAGTTTATCATAATTTGCCACTATATAATTTGATCAAATCAGGAAGTAATATTGATTTACAATTAAAGAGTAATTATTAATCAAAGTAAATGCACGATTATATTATGGGTCTGTTTGGTTTGGATTTTTCAATTTTACAATAAATCAATTCTCATTTTTCAACCACACATTCTTCAATAAAATAATATTTTACATCACATCAATACTTTTTTCTTCTTTTTCAACCACACATTTCCCATCATATCACTATTCAAAATCAATTCTTCCTCCATTTGTATTTTACAATTCTACAGTAAATCAATTCTCATTTTTCAACCACACATTCTTCAATAAAATAATATTTTACATCACATCAATACTTTTTTCTTCTTTTTCAACCACACATTTCCCATCATATCACTATTTAAAATCAATTCTTCTTCCAAAAAATCTAAATCAAACAAGCTCTATATAATTTGGATATTTACGTACATACAAACCATCATTTTTCTATATAAAGCAAGAAAATATTGAATTTTTTTTCCCTCGTTAGGGCTACTGCAATGATATGGAAATAAGTGTTGTGTACACCTACGAAAGGGTCTTGTCCTTACAAGAAAGATGAACGTGTGCTAAAATATTCTAAATACTTCAAATTAGGGTCTGTTTGATCCAAATTATTTATTTATTTTTATGTAGAATGCATTTTAAAATAGTAGATTGATGAGAAATGTGTGGTAAAAAAATAAGAAAACTTTTTGAATTTACGTGTAATATTATTTTATTGAAGAATGTATGACTGGAAAAAAAAAAGAGAAAAAAAAAAAGTATTTTGAAAAAAATGAAAATCAAACAAGGGCTTAATTTGCTCCCGAAGTTGGCTTCGTATATTTGATTAAGAAAAAAAAAGTTATATAATTTTTTTTTCCTCAATTTTCAGTAGGGGATATGGACCTCACTAACTCCCACCTCCCTCTACCACTACCTGAATGGGGCATGGGGATTAAAATCAAATATTTAGTAGATTTTGATAAAAGTATATAAAATATATAATTGAAAAGTTGTGAGTTTTATAAAATATGTGATTAAAATTAATTGTTGACTATAATTTAGATTAAGGGTGTGTTTGAACAATATTATTTTGAAAGAAAAAGTTATTGACGTGACATAAAATATTATTTTATGAAAGAATGTGTGATTGAAAATGAGTAAAAAAATGAAAATGAAAATTTTAATGTGTACCAAACATGGACTAAAAATGAACATCTTTAATAAGATTTTCACAGAGTCTCATTTTAAAACTTAACGGTAATCATTGAGTCCATCGTTTTCAATCAAAAGGTAGGATTCCATGCCAAAATCTGATGTGCGATTATAGTTAATTGGAGCGTTTGATAGCAAACAAACAATACTTAGTACTACATGTTTGTCTCGAATTAAAATCAAATTTTAATTTAAGTCAAAGTCAAACAATCAATATTAATAACATCTTTCCTGGACCCCACAACTTTTCAACCACACATTTCAAAAATTTCTATCATAATTTACTAAAAATCTAATTTTAATCCCCACCAAACACCCACTTAGTGATATTATAGTTCTCTTAAGAGATGTGAAATGCTGCTCTTCTTGTTATTAGTTGAGAAATGGGAACGAGTTAGCTCATAAGCTAGCATCATTTGCTTCTTTGGTGTCGATTTCAAATGATTGAGTTGATTGCCTATCGTTATTTATAAACGGTTGTGCTATATATACATAATGAATTTACATAATATTTTACATACATATGATGTTGTGAGATATGATTATGTTAGAATTTCTTCATAAAAAAAAAAATAAAATAAAATAAAAATAAAAATCTCCACTTTCTTTTTGATATTTTATCTGTATTATAAGTCATTATGTAATTTTTTTATGTACAAGTAGTATTATTCAATTTATAATGCATTATGTGAATGGAGATTTACCATAATAAAATTCTGTTTACTTCAAATATATATATTTGCCTAATGAAGTCACATTGTTACCAAGTCCACTTAAAGCGAAAATATTTCTTCCAAGCATATTCATCGTACCCTCATCACTCATGGAGATCCTTATCTGTTTATTTTTAATTAATGATTTTTCCAGATTTGAATGTCTGCTTTGTCTCGGTTAAGTTTTACACAGTACACTTGAGTGATTGATTTGACAATTTTACAGCAACATTGATACCCAGTGAAGTCACAATTTTTCAACCTAATAGAATGAGGCTAGCGTCAATCCTCCAGAGGAGCCTCTTCTACCCAAAAACAATTGGTGCGCTCTCATTCAAAGGTAAGTCTCTTGTACCTGTCTTTGGTAAATTTACCCTTGTAAGCAAAAATCCAGCAAGGGTAATTCCAAATTCGGGACCCAACTATGGTCATGCATTCCATNTGTAAGCAAAAATCCAGCAAGGGTAATTCCAAATTCGGGACCCATATTTTCTATAAGTTGTGTATCCCTCACACTCCATATTTCTCACCGTTTAATTTGAGCGTTTGAGTGCGAGGATCGTCGAGCTCTCGTCGGAACTATGGTCATGCATTTCATCTGATTGTCCAAATGTAAACGTGAACGGGAGAGAAGCCGTAATCTGTTAAACCAATTGGGTCTCGTCGAATTCAAAGATCAATAAGTACATAGGAAGTTGGTTGGAAAGTCTAAACATAATTTTAATGTACATAAAGCTTAAGAGTTTGTTTGGTATTTTAATGTACATAAAGCTTAAGAGTTTGTTTGGTTCATATTTTGAGAGTAAAAATATATTTTTACTGTTGATGTGACGAGGATTATATATGGTTGAAAATGAAGGAAAAATTATTCATGTGTTGAAAAATATTATTTTATTAAAAAATGCAAGATAAAAAATTAGTAGAATGAGAAAAATAATATGACTCAAACGGGGGCTAATACTTCATCTGTCTCTTTTCTATAGACATGTTTTATTTTTCATACTGATTAAGAAATCTTATTTAATGTTGTTTGGAAAAGTAAATTTTGCCAAAAATTTCATACTTTACCCTCATTTATCAATAACTAGTAGTAAATTACTGTTGGAAGTAATAAATAAATAAAGGTATATTAGATCCATGTTTAGTACACATTATAATTTTCATTTTCATTATTCTAAATTTCTACTCATTTTCAATCACACATTCTTCAATAAAATAATATTTTTCATCACATCAATAACTTTTCCTTTTTCTACAACCACATATTTTCCATCAATCTATTATTCTAGAATACATTTTTTCAAAATAATGTGGCTCAAACACACCTAGAAAACAAACAAAACAAAACATTCTTGTATTTGAGCTATATTATTTTGGAAAAATGTATTATGGAATAGTAGATTGATGGAGAATGTATGGTTGTAGAAAAAAAGAAAAGTTATTGATGTGATGTAAAATATTATTTTATTGAAAAATGTGTGGTTGAAAATGAGTATAAGCTTCCGTTTGGTGCACATTATGTTCAAATCACATTATTTTGGAAGAATGTATTATGGAATAGTAGATTGATGGAGAATGTGTGGTTGAAAAAGAAGGAAAAGTTATTGATGTGATGAAAAATATTATTTTATTGAAAAATGTGTGGTTGAAAATAAGTAAAAGAATGAGAATGAAAAGAAAAATGTGGCCCAAACAGGGCTAAAAATGAAAATAAAAAATTTAATGTATACCAAATAGTGACTTAATAAAAAAACTAGACTATATAATTGGGATATAAAAATAAGAAAAATAAACCTATATAAATGATACGGATGAAGTTGTAGACTATTAATCGTTGTTATTTCATGCTTTGAGGCAACAAGTTGCATGTAATACATGTTAAATTGGAATAATATTAGACCGTTCTTACATGCCCACAACTTGTCATTCACTGCTGTTCAGCTGTCTTGTCTATCATGGCTGTCTTGTCATTCACGGCTATTGATGCAATAATAAAAGCAAACTTAAATTTGAATATAAAGTGTAACATGTCATTTAGTACGAGAGAGGCAGCAATTTTCATTATTAGCTATTAAAAGTACGCGTATGCAAATGTTACACGTTATGTCGTTATCCTTAATTATTGTTGTTGATAGGGGGGGGGTCTACAAGTCGAAAATTTTAGCTCGTGCCCGATTCGATTAAAAATATTTCGACTTTTTGCTCAAATCTAATCGAACAAAAGTTCAGCCAAAACATTTAGGTTCGATCTGAACTTTCGGCTCAGACCTTAACGAGACGAGCTGGCTCTTTTTTTTTTAAATTCGTGACAAATCTACAAATTTTTTAAAGTATTTAAAATTTATGCAATTTATATGTATAAATTGAAAAATGCGCAGTTCAACCCTAACAACATCTAGATGGGATGAATAGGTGTATAATACGAAATAAAAACTATTACGAATTAAATAGTAACAAGTCACTTTTAATTCTTATCTAGGTGATTGACCAAACAAGTCAGTTGAGTCTTAAGTTTGAATACCACAGTTTCTATAATCAATCAAAATAATGAAAGCAGTAAACAATACCAGAATGATCAAGAAAAAACCCAACTGAAAAAAACCTTCGGCCACTTTGCCAATCAATCCACTATATACAAATATAACAACTTACAGTCTACCAGACTAGATGACCCGTACTATCTGATTTCCCGACTACACTCCTAACAGCTCTCCCTGGATCACGTGCTCCCCTACACCCATCCTTAGCTGCAGTTGTCAAAGCTCTCTGTGAAATCTGTTACCCTACAGCACTCTAAGCATTGTGAATTCGTCTATCTCCAGTGGATCACGAAGAACGACTCGTTCTTCATAGACAAGAACTCCTGTCAACTCCCTTAAATCTTCAAAACTCTGACCAAATGTATATGAAGTAATGATTTGATATTTGGATTATGCTCTTGATGTTTTTCTCACCAAAGAATCTCAAAAGAATGAAGGTTGAATGATGTGATATGAAATAATCACTCTCAGATAAAGTTCTCTTAATTGTTCAACCTTAGAAAAACGTACACGTGAGTTTTGGTATACATAGGTAGGTTAGAAAACGAATATGTCAGGTAAAAGTCTTGAAATCGCGAAACAAAAAATTCTCGGGTAAACTTGTCGCTTAAGCGAAGGTCGAGCGACAGTATGTTGCTCGAGCGAAATCCTGGTGACGATATTTATGTTTTTGTAGCTCGAGTTAAACCTTAGCGACGGTCTAGCAAAAATTCGCGCTATTTTCCTTCTTTTTCCATTCACGAAACCCTAGACTCAAAAACCTATCTTTTGACTAATTGCACATTACTCTTGAACTTTAACAATATATCAATTTCAGCCATTTTGTTCACAGAATTGTCAATTACAAAAATTTTAAAACCTAACATAAATAATAACTAAATATAAACATATAAAAAATTACAGCTAAAATTAAAAGAGAAAACAAAAAAAAAGTAGCAACAGACAATTTTTTTTTTAAATCTTATAGGCTCACGGGCCGACTCAAGCCTCGACTCGGCCCGCATAGCCACGAGCCGGCCTGACTCGAACTTTTTTCAGGTCAAACCCGAACCAACAAGCTATTTTGACATCCCTAATTGTTGATGAACATTCCTCAGTAACTTCAATGTCCAACAAACAATAAGCTTAAAATCGTGTTACAAGTTATTTGGCAAGTAACAATTTTAGAATGTTTTGTGTGGTTCAACATTGATGTGTTGGAAAAATTCTATTCTACTGTAGAAACATAGACGATGTATCGGGTTAATTATCCCAATAGTCACTAAACTTTGGCCAAAGTTTTCACCAGGTCACTGAACTTTAAAAACTACGTGGTTCGTCACCGAACTTTCGAAATTTCATCACATTGGTCACTGAACTTTAAAAATCACCTCATTGGTCACTAAATTTTGCAAAACGTTTCTCAGATGGTCACTAAACCCAGTGACTATTTGGAAAACTTTTTGCAAAGTTCAGTGATCCCGTAGAAATCTTTTGCAAAGTTCAGTGACCAATGAGGTGATTTTTCGAAAGTTCAGTGACTAACCACGTAATTTTTAAAGTTCAGTGACTTGTTGGAAACTTTTGATAAAGTTCAGTGACTATTGAGGTAATTATCCCACGATGTATCTATAGAAATTACAACTAAAACATTTAGGCTAAATCCTTGAACTTTTAAGACATTTTGATGCACACTACACTAGAATGACAATATTTTAGTATGCTACTAGTGTTTCATTTAACCCTAAATAAATAAATAAAAAATACTCATTTCATTTTCGTACTTGACCAATATTTGACTTTGGATGATACACAAAGAATCCGTTTGACATGACTCTTGAGACTCAAATGGCTAATTTTTGATTCGTTTGATTAATTTTATGAGAAGTGCTTCCAATTGTTAAAAGGGCTTTTATAAGAAATTTTTTCAATGTGACTTCCTCTAAACAAATACTTCTAAAAATTAGTTTCCAAACAAAAATTAAGGTAATTTTCTTTAAAAGCTTTTTTACAGCTTGCCCAAGACATAGACGTTAAAGAAATGCTTGTTGGTTCCCATTAGGGTCCGTTTGATTGCAATGGTGAAAAATAGGTGGAAATAAAATATTTTACAGGGAAAAGATTTTCCTAAAAAATGTTTTACTGTGTGTTTGTTTGGTATAATTTTTCGCCCGAATTTTTTTTAAAATTTTGAATCATTTTGTTCACGTTCGGCTTTATTTTATATGAAAATTATCCATTAAAATGTTTTTTTTTTTTTTTACAATTGGTTATGAAATTTGTTAACATTGCTAAAGAGTAAAAAAAATTGCTCGAAAACTGTTTTTTCATCAAAGTTTAGTGTTCGTTTAGGCATCGTTTGACATGAAAATTGTCCATTAAAATGATTTTTTTTTTCTTTTTTTACAATTGGTTATGAAATTTGTTACCATTGCCAAAAAAAAATGAGGGCTGAAACTGGAAAATCAATTCCCACAAAATTGGTGGGAATTGATATTCCCCGATTATATGGAAAGTCTGGCGGGTGGCCCAAAACCAAGAAAACATTTTCCATTTCAAATTTGACTCGTCAAATATGCAATTAGGTGGAAAAAGGAAAATATTTCCCTAGTTTCATGAAAAATAATGCATATCAAATAGGGCGTAATTTCTTATTCTAGGAGAAATTGCTCTGAAATTTCCAATTGATTTCTTAAATGATCGGTAGTTGTCACTGTTAACACTCTAAAAATGCAGCCCAAAACTAAAGGCCCAAAATGAGAGGTCCAATTGAGGAACACAAGATAAAGGCCTAATAGGAATTAATTTAAAGGCCCAAGGTGAAAAGCTCAATTGGGGGGTTTGAGATAAATGCCTAAATAACAGAAGTCCAAGGATAAAGAAACGCCATCGCCAAAGCTGACAGATCGCACAGAGGCTGAACGAATAAAAGGCCATGTAGTCGCCCAGAGCGATGATTCGGTTATCCCCCAAACTTTCGAAGTCGCCCAGGGTGGAATACATCTGAAGTATCGTGGTCAATTAATCCAACAGTTATGGAAGCAGTTGTTAAACGAATTTGACATACCCCACGACCGTAAGATAGGCAGTTAAAAGGGAAAAGGAATGACGACGGTTATGAGGTAACTCTTCCCCTACAAATCGGTCGTTATGAAAATAGTTCCAAGTAGTTTCATCATCCAGCAATCATCAAGGGAGTATAAAAGGAAGTGAAGACGTAGAAAGAAAGACCCCGAATCAAAAACTCTCGACAAGAGAATATGTAATTTTCGTTTCTTAGTTTCAATTTAAATCTTTTCTTTTTTTAGTACTAGTGTGCTTGCACCCCTTGGAGGCATTTTGTCTATTTTTCAATTGTAAATCTTCACCAATAGATGCATCCCTTTTTGGGACTTTATCTTAAAATGTTTGTTCCTTACACAATCGTCTGATCCTTTCTTTAATTGTTGACGAACTGAAAAATCGCGAAACAATTTGGCACGCCCAGTGTGACAGTGGTGTTTTGTAAGTGAAGATACAAAAAGAGAAGATATCATACCTCATAAAAATTCCGGCAAGGAACCAGCAAGTCAAGGAGTAGTCCAGTTTGTAATCGAGCGATATAAGTAGCAGCAACACTCTCCATGAACAGATGGACAAAGTTATTGTAAATCTTCACCAATAGATGCATCCCTTTTTGGGACTTTATCTTAAAATGTTTGTTCCTTACACAATCGTCTGATCCTTTCTTTAATTCTTGACGAACTGAAAAATCGCGAAACAATTTGGCACGCCCAGTGTGACAGTGGTGTTTTGTAAGTGAAGATACAAAAAGAGAAGATATCATACCTCATAAAAATTCCGACAAGGAACCAGCAAGTCAAGGAGTAGTCCAGTTTGTAATCGAGCGATATAAGTAGCAGCAACACTCTCCATGAACAGATGGACAAAGTCAGAGCAGTCGCAGCCGTTACGAACCAATGACAGA
>CAIGRO010039783.1:0-13742 GCA_903798355.1 Fraxinus baroniana | reverse complement strand
GTGTGATTATAATGTGGTGTAACTAGTAAATTTTGTTGTGGTAATATAATTACCCTTTCATAAATCCAAAATCAATTTTAAAATTACACAAATCAAGTTTTAATTAATAAATTTTAAATTCATTTTTATTTAAATTAGTATTACACAATTCCAACCCTAATTATTTTCATTCTCTCCCCTCTATCCTTCTCTTGTTGACCCATTCTCTCTCTTCACTCTCTATCCCTGCCGCCACAAACTTCTGACACCACCACCACGACACCACCTCGCCAGCACCTAAGTCGACGATCGATAGTGTGGTACTGTGCAGCGATGCACGCCAATCGCCCACTGCTTCGTGCGCAGAAGCGCTTCCTGGAGCAGTGATGGGGAGCTTTGAATTCTCTCTGTTTTCTCTTCATCTATTTTTCTCCTCATCCGTTATTGTGGTAGTGAAGAAGAAGGTTGATTTGATGAGGTTGTGGTGTGATTTATGGATGTTGGCTGGGGTAATTGTGCGGCGGGGATGGTGGTTGTGGGTTTGGGCATTTTTTGTTGGGGTGATGGTTAAGGTGCGATGGGGGTGGTGGTTGCGAGTTTGTGTGCCGCGGTGCTTAGTGAACGGGTGTGTGCGTGTGGCGGCCGTGCGTTTTGTAGAGTGAAGAAGATGGGGGTGGGAGTGGCGGCTGCGAGTTTGTGTGCCGCGATGCTGAGTGAGCGTGCGGTGGCGATTGCGTTGTAAGCGGTGTTGTGACGATGGTCGTGAGTCGGATGAGATGGGCGTTGGTGTGTTACCAATTCTTTGGTTGATTGTGACTGCGTGCGATGACGAGTTAGGTGTGTACGGTGTCATGACGATGGTCGTGGGTGTCTGTGACAAATTATTTGGTTGATTGCGACCTAAAATTACGACCGTAACTTACAATTTATTAAGTTATAATAGAGTTGTGACTAATAAGAGTAATTTGTGACCTATAATTTAATGTTTTGTGACCATAACATAAGTTGTGTAACTTATAAATTTTGTGATTTGTGACTGATTAATAAATTGTGATTTTTAAATTTTTAATTTGTGATTGATAAACAAATTGTGACCTACAAATTTTTTGAATTGTGATCAAATTGCATAGATATGTGACATTTATATATTTATTAATAAAATATATAATTAATTAATTAAATCATAAATAAATTTTAATAAAAACCTGATTTTTGAAATATAAAACCTCTATCCTTACTTTTGAAATAGTAATTACAGTAGTTTAATAGTACAATTTTAAAATAAGATAAAAAAAATTCAAAAATTATGTTGTATGTGATTGCAATTTGTTCTATTATATAATTGTGATTATGTGATTGTAATTTTAGTAAGATGTCTGTGACTGTGACCATATATGTTATAGAATTAAGACATGTACATGTACATTTATGTGACCACCTTAATTAATGAAATTAAGACTTAGAAAACATGGTTTCATTTAATTTTCTACGAATTTTTACATAAAATACGAAAAACTATTTTAAGTCATACTCGGGCTTTAACAATCAGATTCGATAGTCCTTTGCGCAATGAAAGATGAAAAGCTATCTCAAATTTCATCTAATCACAAGATTGATGAAAAACTGAAGCTTAATGAGACTTATCAATGGGCCACATTAGTAAACATTTAATATCATTAGCGTTATTAATTAAAATACACATTTTTCGTCCAAAAATACCATTATTATTTCTTTAAAATGAAGAACAAATACTTAGTCTTAATTTTATTTTTGTACCTTTTGATTTATTTAAAAATATAATGGAGAAATATATTTTTCAATGCATCTTAATGAAATTTTTGAATGGAGATAATTTTAAAATAAGAATGTATCGGAAAAGTTTAAAATATAAATATAATAATGATTTTAAAATGTGTTTTTGGGGGAAAAAAAACCTTATTTTGAAATAATGATTTTTTAAATAATGTAAAGTTAAAAATAATGAAAATTTTGAATTTATATTATTTTATTGAAAAATGTGTTATTAAAAAAAGAAGAAAAAAAATATATTTTGAATAACATTGTATCGAAATAAAAGCATAGAATACGTTGGTCGACCATGGTCCATAGCCAACGGTTTTATTTTACCAATTTTCTTTTAATTTTTGAATCCAAATATAATTGGGCAATGCTATGAGTACAGGATTTTAAAAAATCCTGTACTCAAAGCTTTTTCCAATATAATTAGGGTGTGTTTGAATCTCATTTTAATGAGAATAAAATTTTTGGAATAGTGATTGATGAGAGAATGTGTGGTGAAAAAGTTTTAGATTTGTGTGTAATATTATTTTATTTGGAGAATGTGTGGTTGAAAATGATGAAAGAGAAAAAAATGAGAATGAGAAATAAATGTGTGTCAAACAGGAGCTTAATTTTGACATGATTGAAAATAAAATATATTTAACCCTATTTATCTTCCATTAAATAGTTTTTTTAAACTTATTTTTAATTATACATCGACACAATAAAATATTTTACACATAAACATATTTTTTAATCATACATTCTCCAAAAAATTATCATTTCAAAACTCATTTTCCCCGAAAAATTCATTTTAATAAAAGACAATCAAGAATTTAGTATATTGTAGATGTCCATCGTTAAAGCAAATATTATATGAATCACACTATTCGATTTCCCCTTGGAAGCAAGTTTCAAATTAGGTACAACAGTATATTGGTCTAGGTGTTGGTGGATTTGTATGAGTATTTTAATATTCAGAATCATTCATCATGCTTCAATTTTTTTGTAAATAAAATTATTCGGGTTCACGTAATTATTGGAATCAAATTGAACACAAATCGTCAGCTCGGCTTCAGGTTTGACTCTACCTAAACCATCTTTAAAAAAAAAAAAATAAAACCATTGAGTTGACAATACAAATTATCTTTATAATATCTAACGGAAGTAAAATAAATAAAATATTCTACTAAATATGTATATTTCTACACTTTCTTTTCATTGCAGATATACTTCAAAATAGCATCCAATTCCTCGCAAAATAATATCCAATTCTACCCATGGCTCTGTGTATAGAACTTCAAGAAGGATTTATGGAACAGATAGAGCGCAAAGTACGACCAGAAGTGGCTATGAACAAGAATGATATGACTCAACTGTTCAATTTAATGAATTTGATTGACTTACCTTGCAAATTTGCTACTTATTGGTCTTACAAAATTGCTATCTGTTGGGTCGGATCATTGGATAAGAGTGAATAAAAAAAATGAAAAACTTATAAAAAGGGCTAGATTCAATTTTAAAGTCAGGTACTTATGGTTATGTTTAAGAACCAAGAAATGCCCCACCCTATCAATTTTATTTTTTTTTTTAAATTTTGATTCTTATTTTATCACCGCTTTAATAAATAGAACCAAATCGAATTGAACTGAAATCGACATTTTAGTTTGAGTTTGATTCCAATAATCATGTGGACTCGAATAGTTCCATTTACAAAATATTCAAAATGTAATGAGTGATTTCAAAATACCTCGCAGACTTTGCTCTTATTTTTCATTTCCTCATTTCACATGGCAAGAGCATATATAGAGAGAGAGAAAAAAAGAGGTCAAAGAAAGGAGAAAAAATTATACAGAGACAGAGCAGGTGGAAAGTTTCTCTCCGTTGTGCTAAATTTAAAATTCCCCTTATCATCGTCCTCTTTTCTCCGTCCCCAAACCTTTTCCCCTCTCCCCTAAATCACCTCCCATTCGTTCCAAATATTTTGGCACCCAAAATTTCTCTGAACATTGTCACATTTTTCTTGAATATATTTTTGCCATAAGAGGATAACAATTCCATCTCTTTTTTCTTGGTTTTTCCACCCCTTTCACCTGAAAATCTCCATATTAACTTGAGTTGGAAGAGATCTGAGATTTTTGGTGTTTGAAAGCATACAAAAGCCTCTTATTTTCTTTATTTTTTATCCTAAAGATTGAATTTTGTTAGTGGTAGATCACTTTTTTTCTTTAATTTCGGAAGCCCATTTGGCTGATAGATCCAAAAGGTGGGAAAAGTTCAAGAACTGAAGGTTTAGTTGAGGAGAATTTAAACTTTGATCAAAAGAGACTGAGATTTAGATTGATCTTTGTCTGTATTCTGCTCAAAACTTGAGATAATATTGAAAATTAAGGGTCGAATTTTGTAGCTTTATGGGAAATTGCTGTGCGGTACCTAAAACTTCTGACAAGGTAAAAAAGGGGAAACACAAGCCAAACCCCTTTGCTATTGATTATGGTGTTAATCAAGCAATACCTAATGGGGGTCTCAATTCCTATGTGTTAGGTAATCCAACAGGCCATAATATTGAGCAGTTCTATGAGCTCGGGCGGGAACTAGGTCGTGGTGAATTCGGGGTTACATATTTATGTACAGATAAAACTAGTAGGGAAGTTTTTGCTTGTAAATCGATATCCAAGAAGAAGTTGAGAACAAGAGTGGATATTGAGGATGTAAGGAGAGAGGTCGAGATCATGAAAAAATTACCTAAGCATCCAAATATCGTAACTTTGAAGGATACATATGAGGATGATAATGCAGTCCACATAGTGATGGAGTTGTGTGAGGGTGGTGAATTGTTTGATAGGATTGTTGCTAGAGGACATTATACTGAGAGAGCTGCAGCTGCTGTTACTCGAACAGTTGTCGAAGTTATTCAGGTGAAGATTCAATAGACTCGATTTTAGTGTTGCTTTATAGTTTGAATTCTGATCTGCGTGCTATGTTATTGTTCATAGTTCAATTTTCATACGGTAAATTTCCTGCGGTGGAGTATTATAATTTACTAGTTGATTATTTGAATTTATATAGAAGATCTGCATGCTAAATTAGAAGGAACCTACTACAGCGAGTGATTGAGGACAGCAACTGAAATTGTTTGTTTGAGGTTTTGAAAAGTTTGCTTCATGATCAATCTGATTTCGAGTATGTTCTGCCTGTTGGTTTTTCAACTTTAGGTAATGTGTAGTCTGATAAATTGTGTTCAGGCTTTCTCGACGTTCCAATTCTCAAGGCTGAGCAATGCTTATCGATCTCTCTTATTTTACTAATATTTTATATTCAAAATTGAGTGACCCTAAAATTTTTGCACTGCTTGGACTTTAGGAGAGTCTCCGACACTTATTGTGTTACATTTGTCTGCCAGAAGTAATTTAATGCCAGGCACATGAATTTGTCGTATACTAGAAAGCACAGTGATATTTATTTGTTCTTTTTTGTAATCTGTGTTTCGATTCATTGCTTGACATCTCTATTCATCTATACTATTCTAATTGAGCAATTATAGGGTCAATTCATTCTCAGGGGTTCTCAGTTCTCACATTTTCTTTCTTTCTTCCATTTTAGTATCTTTTTTCCCTCCAAATCCTTTTTGAAGAAATCATACTTCAGTAGTGCTTGAATGTTGGAATTAATATCTGGCTGTTCTGCAGATGTGTCATAAGCACGGTGTCATGCATCGCGATCTTAAACCTGAAAACTTTTTGTTTGCGAATAAGAAGGAAGCATCTCCACTGAAGGCTATTGATTTTGGGCTGTCCGTTTTCTTCAAGCCTGGTAATGCCTCTTGCAATCCTGTTCAAGTAATTTTTTAACTGGCTAGTATCAATTGCTGATTGTTCCGTTCGTGTTAGCTAATCTGTTTGTAAGTTTAAAGGTGAAAGATTTAATGAGATTGTGGGAAGTCCTTATTATATGGCTCCTGAGGTGCTGAAGAGAGACTATGGTCCAGAAGTTGATGTTTGGAGTGCTGGTGTGATTCTGTACATCTTATTGTGTGGTGTTCCACCATTTTGGGCAGGTCAGTCTCCACTTTCCTCATATTTGGAGTTTATTTCTAATGTCTTGTGTGGACACATCCGAAGATTATGAAAGCCTCACAGAGCATGGATTTCTAAGATAAAAAGTTACTTTTAATTATCTGTTTTCATGTTAAAGGATGGTGGAATTACTGTGCTTCCACAAGCCAAAAATGGCCATGGAGCATTTTGAGTAGGAGTCTGCGATGTTGTTTCTTACCATTTATTTTACTTTGAGTAGGATAATACAGTTATACAAGACTATTATTAAGTAGAAAGGGACTAAGAAGCACAACATGACACAGACATGCTGATACATGGTCTTTCAAAAAACTAGGGCAAGACTCATTGTTTAAAATTCTTTAAAATTTTACGTTTTTATATGCTATCTTTATTTTTATTCTTTTTAATCTAGGACACGGCATATGGCACATCAAACACTTTTTCGTGGAGTGTCCTTAAGGTATTCCGTGAGCATTGAAAATTTAATAAATATAGAAGAAAATAGGACAAGGCACGTCCAAACATATCCTTGAGTATCCAAGTACTAGAAGTGCCCCTGCATAATAGTTCTTCCAATCGACCAACTCATGACTAGATAAAGAATTGACACACATATATAATGACATAAAACTTTATCAAAGTAGCTTTCTAGAATTGCATAGTTGTAGTCATTTCCATCTCTTGTTTCTGACATAGTCGTGACATTAACTGTCTTTGGAAATGCAGAAACTGAACAAGGAGTTGCCCAGGCAATCATTCGGTCTGTCGTGGATTTTAAAAGGGACCCTTGGCCTAGGGTTTCTGATAGAGCGAAGGACCTTGTGAAGAAGATGCTCAACCCAGATCCCAAGCAGCGGCTAACAGCGCAGGAAGTTCTAGGTAAAATACTGTCCCTGTCATAATAGATAGAGAGAATTACACTAATACCCCGTCATTTCTGATTAATGAATCAATACCTCCAGTTGTTTGAAAAAATTCTCAAACAGGGGGTGATGGCGTGTTAATAGATGTCAGGAGGGTTACTGTAATTAACCCTAATTCATATATTATGCCATTGTGCTCGTTGAAATGCTTGATTACTTCCTTTTAAGTTAATCAACATAAGCATGAAACTCTTGACAAAAGTAGCTCCTGATTTTTCAGATCATCCTTGGTTACAAAATGCGAAGAGTGCTCCAAATGTTTCATTGGGTGAAACCGTGAGAGCAAGGCTCAAACAATTTTCAATGATGAACAAACTGAAGAAACGAGCTCTTAGGGTAACATTTCTTGGCTTTATAAAGTATCCAAACACATTAATGTTTTCTCGATTGCGTCCATATATGTATTGTCAAAGGTGGTTAATTTCTGTTAAATGATGTTTTGTAGCAATGGATTGTTTTATGATTGCTTTGTCATATGACAGGTGATAGCTGAGCATCTATCAGTGGAGGAAGTGGCAGGCATAAAGGAAGGATTCAAGCTGATGGATACAGCTAATAAGGGGAAGATTGACATTAATGAGTTGAGAATTGGGTTGCAGAAGCTTGGTCATCAGATCCCAGATGCAGATCTTCAAGTTCTTATGGAAGCTGTAAGAGCTCTATCTAATTAGACTTTTAATGCTTAAGACTTAACTCTTATTTGATAGGCAGTGCTCCAGTGTCGAATTTCACATAGTTATTTTGATGAAGTCTCGTCTCTACTCTGCAAATCATAAATAATGTACTTCCATTAAATTTCTTATCCTAACTTTCAGGGCCCACGTAAGTCCATGGTAATGTTAACTTGGTGGTAGTTGTGCTTTCTAAGCAATCTACTACCATAACCATATTCTTCCTTGTTCGTCTATGAAGTACAAATATATAATACTAAATAATGTATCTGTTCATACAATCAGATCAAGTTGTGTGATGCTCCAATACCATTGCATAAAACAATTTTACATTTTCTTTACAGGGCGATGTTGATAAGGATGGATATCTCGACTGTGGAGAGTTTGTTGCGATTTCTGTACACTTGCGGAAGATGGGCAATGATGAGCATCTACGTAAAGCTTTTGAATTCTTCGATAGAAACCAAAGTGGGTATATAGAGATTGAGGAGCTAAGGGACACCTTTGCTGATGAGGTCGAGAGCACCAGTGAAGAAGTTATCAATGCCATTATTCTAGATGTAGACACTGATAAGGTCCATTTTCTTCTCGTACTCGACTTAAAATGTGCTTGCTAACTTTTTAATTATATGCACTCTTCTAACTTGCTTAAACATGTTATTTCTGCAGGACGGACGTATAAGTTATGACGAGTTTGCTGCAATGATGAAGGCCGGTACAGACTGGAGAAAGGCTTCAAGACAGTATTCAAGAGAACGTTATAATAGTCTCAGCTTGAAACTGATGAAGGACGGATCATTACAAACGAGCAACGAGGGTAGATAAAGACGAGTGCAGATTTTTTTATCCCAGATACGACTTCTTAAATGCAGCAAAAAAGTACGTTTTTTTTTCTTACAAATCTCAATTTATTTTATTTCTGCACTTTTTTTTTTTTTTTTTTTTNGAGCAATGAGGGTAGATAAAGACGAGTGCAGATTTTTTATCCCAGATGCAACTTCTTAAATGCAGCAAAAAAGTACGTTCATTTTATTTTATTTCTGCACTTTTTTTTGCTTGTACGATATCTCCTGTTGATTGTTACTGGGTATAGGGCCTCGTGTTCATCTTTTGTTCACCGTAATCGTGTTGCTTTATTTGTCTGGGGGGATTGAAGGAATTTGCAGATAATTGTTTGTGGTTGTAAATATGCTATCGTTCATTCTATTAATCTTTCCTCGAACAACCATTCATTTTTGTCTTTTATCTATTATTATTATCTCACGACTCACATCAATCCTTTTTCTATATTTTTTGTTGCGGATATTATTGTACAAGGAGAATGCTGAAAATAGCATTGTTGCTTAGCATCCGTCTATGAGTTCACTCGTTAAATGAGTGTCATTTTCTATTACTCGTCTATGTTTAGTTGTTTACTGTATTTTCTTGATTCAATGCACCTCCACTGTAATGATCGAGTAAATATTGTTATGTTCTCTCTATTAATAATAATAACCTTTTATTTAATCAAGTCGTTTATTTCTTTTATCTTTTGTCAATTTAATTGTCGTCAAAAAATATCAACGAGGAAAGTATTCAAGAAAATCATAACCCCTATTGGCATGATGTTTTTGGTTATTTTTGAACGTCCTTGTTCTTCACTAACGTCTCCAATAAAAATTGGACTTTGGCCAATGGAGTTGATTAGAAAAAAAGGATCATGCTTCATGTACAGAAGTATGGTTTTACAGAACGGTGTCAGATACATACAAATGCCATACAACGCTTAAATTGGGTCGTGATGCAGCTGTTAACCCCTTGTTAGTTGTTGTGGATTGGTCATAGACGGAACCTTGACCCATGCCGATGCATTGGCGTGGGTGTGCAGTAATTGTGCGCATTTGGCAACATAGCAGGCTGATATTGCACCGATGTGCATGTGATTGGCGCATTTGGCTAAGTTGTGTGTGGGGTTTCCAAGATTGTGTCAGGAATACGTGCATCTGGCAAGGGCAGGAGTCATGTAACGAGGGATTTATTTGATGACGACACTTCATAGTTGAGATTTCTAGACAGCGTGTTCGAAAGGGTCTTGGCAGCATGCACGGGAATGTGCCGATGGCTAGGCAAAAATCTACGGGTATCGATTTCAAGTAGCGAGGCGTGGACGTAGGCCGGCATGTTGCCTTAGCTTATTTTAATCTTTATTCGATTAGCATGAAACAAGCACAAGGATGACACGTGATTCGGAGTTAGCAGTTTGACTTAGTGGGGGGCGATTGTAACAGCCCAAGAAGTTGAGATTATCAAATGTAATTCGAATTTGTGTATAAATTTCAGGAGCATCTCTAACATAGGGGTATCAATTTAGTTCGTTAGCTTGGGAGGTCTGTGACTTAGCCCAAAAAAAGCCCGATCTGGCTTGAGTCTGGGGTCGAGCCTCATTTTGAGGCATCGTAGTCACGGGGTCATTTTGGCTCGTGACAAATCGAGCCTTAAAAAAAAAGAAAAAATAAAAATAAATCGTGAGCCGGTTTGACTCGACTCGATAAGACCTGAGTCGAAAGTTCATCTCAAGCTTAGATTTTTTGGCCGAGCAAAAGCTCGTCTTGTCGGCTCGGCTCGGCTCGGCTCGGTTCGACTCGACTTGAGCCTAGAAAAACCTCGAACTACTTTTTTTCGAGTCGAGCTCGAGTCTTGAGTTTTTGCTCGCAAGCCGACATGACTCGTTAACATCCCTACTTCAAGATACTCCTTATTCTTAAAGAACATTTTAGCCATAATAGAGAAGATATTTATTTTGAAAGTGTAACACTTTTTTCTAAACTCGAACAACTCTTTATTTTACTTTCATCTCCAAGATTGCTTATTTCTTACTTTTCAGTTAATTTAATTATTTAAATATTGATAGCTAGAATATTGAGCCCTTGTTTTGTTCACATTATTTTTAAAATACAGTTTTCTCTATTTTATCTTCAACCACATATTTTTCAATAAAATAATATTACACGTAAACTCATCAGTTTTCTTATTTTTTAACCACACATTCTCCATTAATATACTATTCTGAAATACATTATTTCTCAAACATGGTATCAATATAATATGAACGAATAAAGTTATTTGTACAATGATTGTTAACAACTTTTATTGACGATTTATGTGTTATCAAGATCTGTATGATTGATTTAAAAAATATTTTTAAAATGGATGGTATAAATTTTGTCAACTCATAGTTGTCAAATATAATTGTACATGCAGAATGGATATGAATAATGCATTAGTTGATAATTGACACTTTTAATTTCATAAAATGCAAGTATGACAAATACAATTAGAGATTGAGTTTGACATTTCAGATGTAGAGAATAAAGAGTTTTATGAAGCCCAAGAGTACATTTGACATAACTCTTATTTTGCTTTTACTTTATGTTGAAGAGATTTTGGAGAAAGTTATTTTTTTTCTTGCTTGAAAACTAATTTTTTAAAGAACATTATATTCCGAATGAGTTTTTAGAGAAAATCACATTGAACCGATTTCTTCTAAAACTCTTCCAACTAAAAAAAAACACTTTCATAAAATTAGCCAAATGAGTTCAAAATCATCTTTTGGGTCTCAATTTTTTTTTTTTACTTTTCAAAAATCATGCCAAATAGACTCTAATTTAATGAATAATTAGGTTATGTTAAAAAGATTGATTGGACGGACAAAAAGTCATTTAAATGAACAAGGGGGCGCATGCGGCACCCTTCCCCCAACAAAGACGCCTAACCAATAAGGGGGTGCCATGTGCGCCCTTGGAGAGACAGGGCCACTTCCAAAAAAACTCTAGGAAATTTGTTCATTTGCTGCTAAACGATTGCCATGTTAGCTCATATTTTCATGGTTTGGTTGTTGATAGGGTAATTGGTACAAAACATTCCTACCTTTGACATGTATTGTGGAAACTGTCCATACCTTTCTTTTCTTGACATTTATGCCCTTACCTTCTACATTTCGTGCGTCGAAGGTCCTTTTCACCATAATTTGACGATTTTACCCTCCATTCAATTGAAACAAAAAAGAAAAGAAAAGAAAAGAAAAACAATTGAACGAATTACAACTATTGACCCAAATTTTTTAAAAAGTGCAAATAACCCATTAACTTCACATTCTTCCCAAATGGTTAATTTCACAAACGGTCACAAACTTCACCTTCTTCCCATCAAATTAATTTGCTACAAAACTGCCCTTGATTCCATAAATGAAACACTTTCCGACACTAAACTCAACCGCCACTTTGGAGCCACGATTCACCACTTTCAGCGTCCAAAACCACCGGATCCAACCACCATCAGCCTCGCCTCATTCCCCTCTACAATCTCCAACCAACCACCAGCTATAAATCAACAGGAAGAAGCAGAAAATTCAACCCTAAAAACAAATGTCGAACACCTTTTTTCTACTGGAAAATCCATCTCTGGCGATGCCCATGGTTGCGCACCACCAACAGATGATAGCCCTCATCCAGGCGATCAATATCATGTCGTAATATCAACCAATAATGCACCAATTAGTTCTGATATGAATCAATTAAATTCGATGACTGCGATTTTGTAATGGTGACTTTGTGGTAGAGGCAATGTTGGTTAGGGTGGGTTTGGATGGTTTTTTGTGGGGTGGTAGTGATGGTGTTTATGTGGTGGTAGTGGTGTTGCGGTGGAGGTGGAGGTGGCGACAACAGTGGGTTTTGGTCGATTTTTTGTACAGTGGAGGTTATGGTGTTTGGGGCAGGTGATGGTGTTTGGTGCGGTGGGGTAGAGGTAGAGGTGACGGCAGCAGTGGGTATTGGTCGATTTTTTGTGCGGTGGAGGTGATGGTGCGGTGGAGGCGACGACGATGATAGTTGGTTTGGAGGTAAAATTGTGCGTGGGAATGGTTTTTTGAACATGAATTTCGGTCAATTTTTGACTTATTTTGGTTGCTTGTTGGTATAGAATTGTGTAGGATATGAGGAGGTGTTGGTGGTGTAAAAATCCGGTGGTTTTGTTGGCGGTATGATGTCGAACTTGACAATTTCCGGTGGGGGCGAGTTTTGAGAAGAAGGTGAAGTTTGGTGGGTTATTTGCACTTTTTAAAAAGTTTGGACCATAGTTGCAATTTGGTCAATTGTTTTTTTTTTTTTTTGTTTCAATTGAATTGAGGGTAAAATCGTCCAAATATGGTGAAAAGGACTTTCGACGCACGAAATGTGGAAGGTAAAGACATAAATGCCAAGAAATAAAATGTAGAGACGGTTTCCACAATACATGTCAAAAGTAGAGACGTTTTGTGCCAATTACCCTTGTTGATATTATAATGTGATAGAAATCAGTTGTGATGGGCAGATATACTAGTTGTAGTTTATATGAAATGTGGGGTTAAAAATACTGATTTTGACCTTTAAATTATAAGAAAATTAAAATGAAAGGCAAACAAGTTACTGATGAGGCCAAAGTATTTTCCACCGATTCAAAAGTCTTGTTGTGCAAAAGTGAATAGTAAAATTAAAAAGAAAAAAAATAATAAGATCAACACATATAAATTTAAGTTGTTCGACAATTTACCTAAGTCTATGTACGGCAAAAAAAAAATATTCACCAACTTCAAATAGAATAACAATAGATTATTAAAATAGAATCTTAAAGCGTGTTTAGTAGAGATTAAAATCGGATCAAAACTGAAAAACTAGTTATTTTTTACTTTTATTAGACAAGTGAGATCAATAACAACTATATTTTCAATTTTAATTGAATTTCAGACTCGACCGAACATGCCCTTAATCCCGAAATTACCCTTAAAATATTAGGTCATCCCCATTCATTCTATCAGCTAGACCCTATACGTATAAACACTTGAGCCACCTAATCAACAAGCTTTTATGAGTTCTCAATTCTTTTTTATTTCGTTGATAATATGCAATGAAAGAAAAATAAACCAGTTTGGTAATTTTCGATTAATCGTCTAATTTATCCTACATACATAAAAGAGCGAGTTTCCAGCTTACTGTTCATAAGTCGAACTGAGTCAAATGATTTTATAGCTAGGCTCGGCTAAGCGATTTTTTTTAAACGTTTGATTCAACATCCTACATAGGCTTTATGGCTCGATTCATAAGTCGAGTCGAGCCAAATGGCTTTATGGCTCGGCTAAGTCGATTTTTTTTTTCAGCCTCCTACATAGGCTTTATGGCTCGACTTGACTAAGCCATTTTTGATTATTTTTTTCCGTTTTCCGTTTTTCGTTTTCGTTTTCGTTTTTTTTTGTTTGAGTGATATGATTTTATGGCTACGTAGACTTTAAGGCTCAGCTAAGCCATTTTTGATTTTTTTTT